>JAQFYD010000873.1:0-14754 GCA_034694225.1 Bourletiella hortensis | reverse complement strand
AAATCACCAGAAATGATCCTGCAGATTCATAATCTACAGGAGAAACTACTTCAGAGAATATTTGTGGACTCGGTTGGGCCCAGAGAGGTGTCTTATCCCATACCGTCCTTTGTATGCTTATATAAGCAATACTCTGCAATAATACATACTCAAGCAAGTCCAAGCCTGAGTTGGGGATGGGGATGGAAGCACTTGACTATTCTTTACTATTAAGCTTTCGGCGAGCTTAGGTAACTGAAAGATTTACCTAATAGATACTATGAGCAGCCATATCACACTAAGTAACTGAATAAAAGCATTCCACACACGAATAGCGGGCGGGTGACTCAAGAGAGCCAACGGAGTAACGAAGTTTCTTTCCAACGAATCACCCTGCGTAAGAAGCAAAATTGAGCCAACTTTCGCCCTTCTAATGCCAGTTCAATTTTAACTTCAAGACTTACAGATCTTGAGCATACCGGTGGCATTTCTACGATGATGATGTCTTCAGTAGCTTCTGCATCAGCCTCGAAGAGCTTAGGGTTCATGCCGTCAAGCCACCTGTAAATCCTTTGCTTCGCCATCCGCGAGTGCTGCATAAGCTCGTGCTCGCCGTTTGCTGTGGTGGGTTTCTTTTCAACCCACAGCAGTGGATGCTGGCCCATTAGTTTGTACTCACAGTGAATATTTGTCAGTCGTGCCTGAAAGCAAGAATTCGATTCAGTCAGGTGTAGCGCCTGCAACCCAGCTACAAGGCACTGACAGGCAATAAGAACGTAAAAATAAGGTCACAGGGAAAACTGAGAGCCTATAATTTAAGTCCTTCCTCAGTACAGCATCTTAAAAATTTGGACGTTTATCTTTTAACGATTCAATGAAGATCTCCATAATTATTCTAATAAATTCAATACTCTGTAATGTAAGTCTACACTCCGACATGCAAGATGTTTGCTGAAACACAACTTCTGCAAACAGAGCTTAGTGCGCTCGTGGTGTTTTGATTAGAAATCAAGGACAGCTTGCAGCTTATTAATGTGTCTCTTTAGGGAGCATGAAATACCTGTAGTCTGCTTCTCATCACCGCTAAGCATTGAGGGTGGCCATTGCATACATCTAACAGGGCATCCTTGTGTATTACTAAAAATTGGCAGCATGTCCTGGTTTCGATGTTGGCCGTGTAAGGGATGGAGAACATTAAGTTGCTTTCTCCGAAGATTGAACCCGGTCTCAGTACTGCACACACGCGGCTTGAGGAATCGCCGCTCTTTACCATGCATTCTCCTTGAATGATGAAGAACGTGGATGCAGCTATGCTACCTTGTTGGCAAACTACCATGTCCGGGTTATATAAATGCACTTGTACAGTCTTGCTGAGGTCACGAAGAAATGGCTCCTCAAGGTTTCGAAACAGGTAGGACTTCTGGAACATTTCCTTGCATATATCGAAGAGTATATCGCCGTACATACAAACAGGTAAGTGTCGGATTGATTCAATGTTAAGAACCCCCTCCCGAAGACACCAAAGACATTTGTAATATTCTTTGGTCTTCTCCACTAAGATGCTGGAGGAACCTATATTTTTCTGTGACACACGCCTATTGATAACTTTACAAACCTCAAATAAAGCCTACTCATCTTGTTACCTTACCAAGTGAGATTGTATTAGCGACAGCCTCAAAAAAAATTGAAATCGAGCACCGTCCTGGGCCAGCAGGAATCCTGTTAGGACGCTGGTGGCATACCCAATTACTCCAATAGCTCCTAAAAGCATGACAATTATTGCCAAAACGATCTCCTTGTCCGTCCGAGGGCTCAGATCACCAAATCTGAGATTCATGAGAGAATTGGTCATTTCCCTGCATGCTGGGATTCATCTATTGAGAAATTACCCAGTCGTAGTAAGCATACTGATAGACAGCTGCAGGCACAAAAGGTACATTTCGAAGGGTTTCTGCTGCATCCCCAACTTGTTTTTTAAGGCGTCTTCCAACCAGCTTCCTCGAATTTGTGTCATAATTCGTCCAAGAACATAGTCACTGGAAGTCTGCAAAAGGTGTTTTACTAGAGACGTCTTAAATCTAAGCTGTGCCCCCACTCGATCCCCCCACAAAATATTGTCCTTTGCAGAACCACCTGACTTCGACTAAAGACAACGCGAGTCTGCTTCTCACCGATCAGGCCTGCGGGTGCCTGACTGCCATGGTGTCAACTAATGTAGCTACACAAGGCCACCGAATGTCGGAAAAGCTGAGCAATTTGCAAAGATGTTGTTCAAAATTGCACCACACGCCTTTAATTGTTTAAACAATGTATCAACAACTGGTATTTTAGATAACTTAGCTCAAAGCGAATGGTCCAACTTGACAGCTACCTGAATTGCATCTCCCACCGCATGCCCTACGCTTTCGGGCGGAGTTCAGAACACTAGAATACATACGGCGAGCACTGCTGAAGCCGGGCGAGCGCTGAGCTCCCATTTCGTGCAATATTTTAAATCCAACCGCCTCTGCAGACGTTACAGTCTAAAGCATGAACTCAGTTATTATAATAGCCAAAATACAAACGATACATTGACATTCTGAAGCAATTTTTGTTTAAGAAGTCAGGAAATCATGCCTGTCATCGTTCAAACTATCCTTAAAAAGTCTAGGAGGTCTTTGACAAGTTATTATGGTTTCTAGTAGAACTTTTGGCTCATTAAAGTCTAACTTGATTAGATTAGTCTGAGTGGAAATGGACACCCACAGGACCGGTGGTCAGTCCGTAGGACGGGCAGATGTGTGTTTCGGAAAGTGTTTTGGTGTGAGGGCCCATCAGGCTGGATACCGCGAAAATGTAACATGTAGAGGAACTAGATCCATGTCACCCAAATCTTGGCGAAACTGTTCTTTTGATCGAAACCTTACACGAAGACTATACAATTATGTTCTCAAGGTAAGTACGTAAAATTTTCTGATATTAAATTCCACAGTAAAACGATCAGCTGGTCCATTCGGTCAGCCCAGCTGAAGGAAAAAGTTATTCCTCCGAAAAATGCGCTTCCAACTTTCACCTCACGCGTTAAGACTAAGAGCCTATACGACATCTGACCCTCCGACCCCTAGGATATATTCGACATTTGAGGCAACCAAATTTTGTTGTTACACGTTACCTAGGCCCGAACACTCGTAGCAAGTTCTGTGAACAAACTGTGTGGGGTTTACGACACCCCTTATATGCTAAGGCTACAAGTAGAAATAACCGCACAGGGAACAAAAACAATTACTACCCTGGAAAGCGATGTCCACTGGAAATACAAATGCTCACTGTCACAGAGCTCGCTGTTACGCTTATAACCACGTTATTTGGCCCTTGGCCCTTTGCACTTCGATGCTACATACAGAATTCATTTTGGCCAAGTGCTTTGTGTAATCATTATGCATAAAAACTTGCGCATAAGCAGGAGACGATCTCACCAAAAGGTTAGTTTAAAAGCACAGCTGATTTTACATAGACTAAAATCAATAGCGCATGAGTAGGACTTATGGCCGATTCGTCCAACAGCGCTCTTCAAATTATAAAAAAATTAGGTGAGATCGTCTCCTGTTTGTGTCAGATTTTAACGTCATCTCACCAGTGTGTATTTTTAGCATAGAAACTTACAGCTCCCGCAATGTGGAAATATAAACAGGCCGTCACATGTGCCAGGCAAGTGAACGTGAGGAAGAACTTGATCATAAATGCAGTGAACTTGCTCAGGTAATTTTCTTTATCGAGAACGTCTAGGCGGAATCAGAATCAGTACAGGACAAGCAGTATGGAATAAAACAGAAAAACTTACCTAGAACGTGAAATATGCGGTAAAGAGCCAGAAGCCGATTTAAACGCAGCTGTTCGACATTATTAAGCCTCTCAATACTGTCGGTCGCAAACAAAGAAACGGCATACCATGCTGGCAAGTATCCCGTCAGTCCTATTAGCCAGTATTCAAGAGTGCACGGAACGAGGAACAAAGTGTAGTTTAACGCGTAACGTTGCCGACAGGCTTCGACACAGAGACGCAATAAAAATTCAACGACGAAGGCGAAGTCGATCACTGTTGACAGAAGTGCCAGCGGGAAGGTTTCGAAAGCGAAAAAGTACTGATAAGTTGTCACAAAGAAAAATCCGTACGTCATTGCGCACATAACCGCCTCAAATCCTAACAGTGTATACTTATGATCAAGAAAGCATAGTACTGTAGGCAAAGAAGTACGACCTCCAGGTAGGCCTCTTATTTTCTGGAGTTTGCTCGAATGCAGTTCTTGGCTGCTAGCAGTTGGCAGTCTTCCATTGCCTGGATCAATTTTCCCCCTTGTTCGAAAATTTTGCTGAAGCCAGCTCTGACCCACGCTTCCGGGTTTCCGCTGCAACCGAGAACCTTTCTTACCTGTGGGTCGCTTCAAGACCCTGTACCCCGCATTTAGCAAATTTTGCCGGAACTTAGTTAATTGAAAAGTCAAACGATACTTGTCCGTTCTTCCCGAATTAGGGTCTTCGTACGGACGGGCGATGGGTTTCGCCTTTCTTATTGTTTTTGATAAAATTAATTCTTCGTTGACAGTAGATATTCCATGTTGCCTAAGTTTTCGTGATTCAAACTTGGATGTAGAGCTGGCCATCATGTTCTTAACACTGCTGGTCTTGGAACGCCTTTCACTCGTTCTTTTGCTTCTTCGTAATTCTATGTCCGCATTCGTTTGTTCTGAATCCTTCACCAATTTTGCTTGCCTCTTTTTCAGTGTTTCTTTCATTTCCAATAGGACACGGGACAGGTTATCCGGTCCCGGTCTCTTTAGTTTAATCTTGTTAGTCCTACCTCCCGTCTGCTCCACGAGATCATTATAATCACTTGTAGCTGTGGTTCGTTCATCCATTACATGAGGTTTGTTATTCATGATGTAGGTGTCGTGATTTCTGGGGAAGGAACGCTAGAAATGCAAGACTCAATAATCAATGCTGTCTACACGGCTTAAGTTCTCAGAATCTTTCATTTACTCGCACTTGAGATTGAAGGCGTTTCAGGGCGTTGCCTTCTGTTTTCCCTGGAGATCCTAAATATCTACCGCAAAAGTGACCGCATGAGAGCCTGTGGTCTTTGTAGTTGGATTCTAGTTCTTGCCTTGAAGTAGAACTATGCATGACCCATGACCCATCCTTCTCCTTCAATAGGACAGAAGAAGTTGAATGATTTGGGTGCAAAAAAGTGTAAATGAAAACAAAGGCGGGTCCCGTAAAGGCGGAAGCGTTTGCCAGCCAAGCATGTGGTACTTGCTTTAATACAAGTTACATTCGTCAAAAGTTTTGGAACTCACATTATTATGTGTTACTCTTATTGTTTTAGTGTATAGTTTGAGTTTTGATTGTAAGTATTAAGAAATCCACTTGGTGTCTTGATGTTTTAGATTAATTTTTAGCTGTTGTTTTATTTTCTAGCAGTTTCCAGCGGTGTCACCATCGAAGCGGATGATGCAATATTCTAGATATTTGCGGTTATAACTCCATAATTATGGCACTACCTAGTAGAGACCACAGGTTTTTCTGACGTAAAAAATTGGGACAAAATTGTAGGGAATATTAGTGATAATAATAATTGAATTTGAGATTCTTCCACTTAAAAAATTGCAGTAAATCGCAGTAGTGAGAAGTATGCCCCGGTCTTGTTCCTTCACACATTACGGTGGTAGATATTTGAGGTCCTCGCTAAAGTTTGAGGGACAATGTTGCAAAATCCTCGGACGCTGTTATTGCAGCGCTTATGGACTAAGATGGAGCAAAATCAACTCCGCATGTTGAAGCCTCTGTAAGTGCTTCACCGCAATCTGGAAGTTCCACCATCGAAAGGTCAAGGTTGCAGGAGTAAATTTTAAAGCAAATAGATGCAACCTACTTAAAACATCGATGTAGCTACATTAAGAACCATCGCACGCAGCCAAGCTAAAAACTACAGCACTCAAGTAGAAAAATTAACTAGGCAGATTAGATTCACCTATCAGATCGAGCAACACTGACTAGTCTATAAGCTAACGGATTGAACCTCGAAACCATGACAGACAAGTGACGGAACATTGCGCCTGAACTTGCGCTCAACGCCGCCGAGTCTGCAGTCACAATCCACGTTTGTACTAGGCACTGCCTAGGTAAAGACCCCTCGTGGAAGGAAATTTGGGATCACCGGAAGCGGCCAATACAGACAGCTTCAGAATGAATGTTAATCTGCAGATTTATGCAGAAAATTTTCAAGTTCGGCCGTGTCAAAATCCACGACAGTACAGTGAGCTTCAAACTCTGCACAGCCAAGTATACTTTCGGTGCATCCAATCCAAGGTCATTTAAAGCCAGTAACAAATATGCAGCTAAGTCCACGATCAGTGCACCGAGGGTACAATTTATGACACAACCTTTGTAAATCAAGCTTGGAATCGTAAAGTGGAACTTAAAAAGTATTGCTCCCAAGACCCAAGCTCAAAACCATTGGCATGAAGGTCGTAGTTTTTACCTACTAAAGGTTTTGCAACCATAGTTAAGGCCGTAAATTAAAGCCAAAAGCCAATAGAGCCAGAACCAGGTTCAGTGTGCTCAAGATTAAGCTCACTCACTAAAATTCCGGCTAGTGTCACCTGAACCAACCGTTTTTGCAAAACTTCGAAGCATTACATCTATGCTCATCCTTTATTAGCACTCCGTATCCCATTTTCCTCCAGAATGCTACCTTACCTTCCCTTCTGTTTCTCCACTCAGCAACTGCGACGTGCCTTTGGGAAAATACCTAAGATAGCCCTGTTTTCATCGCACTACCTGTACTGATGCAGATATTTGGGAATAAGCTGGGTCCGTAACGCTGAATTATCTTTTACTTTGGCAATCTGCAGTTCTTGTAAGCACCAACTTGTAAAGTTGACAACAGCAATAGTTCTGCAAGCAGCTTCACTGAGCTCTGACAAATGGGCTTAGTCTCAAGATCGCTGCAATATGGCTTTGCAAAGGGTGGCGAATGCTTAAATTAGTTCGATTGCTTACCACTTTACGCAGCCGTCTGTTGGACAGGAAGCTAATATAAGTTCCCGAGGATGCAAATATTTTGCGAGGCTTGGCCCAGAATGGTGCGCACTGTGGTACCTGCGTTAAAAGTTCTATTGACTGATCCCCTCAGCTCCCCCAGCGAGTGCGTTGACAATTGTCGATTACTCACAGTGGAACTTGTTGGCTGATTCATGACCCTGAGTAAATGCTATCATGGTTGAAATTTTAGGCAATGGCAGCAATCTTCGATAGCCGTAAATTGCTCATGGAGCAACTCCCACAAAATCATTCTTGAACAAACAAAGAAATCAGAATTTTTTTGGATTATTTTTAGTAGATGACATAACCATCGGGAGGTCTTTCGAATTTTCAAACTTGATTTAGCATTTGCTGGAATATTGTGTGCCGGCACACGCAAAGTGTTCTTTGATCGCTAATTCAGGGGAGTACCAACACGTATTACAAATGTTCAAGGAAATCTTAGCAGAGGGTGGTGGTAGCGAGGGTGACCAGTTAAAGTTGAGTTTAAGTTTTGCCATGCTTTCCTTTTCGGAGACAAAGTCTACCGCGCTAAGCTTCACTTAGCGGTGGGCAACAAGAAGTTCATGGAACATGTTTATACAGCGAAAATGTGCACAGAGCACCTGTAAAGGTGTCTCATAGTTTTGTATGCATTATTCAAAAGTATTTATTCCAATGCAATGTAATATCGTAGCTGTCGATACCAGGTGAGGTTATTTAGATTTCAAAGTGGCCTTCGAATGATACACCTCACATATGTACAGACTGCAGCAGTAGCGAACCCAGGGAGGGTGCCATTGGTGCTGAAGCACCCCCCATGGTCCTCCAAAATACCCAAAATAAATTTCAGATGCATACATTTTAGAGCGTTTTTTGCTTGAATACGCAAAAATTTTGCGCCTCCGGCGGAATATTATTTGTCATTTCCGTGGTATTTGTGTGCGGCCTTGAGCCAAGTTCTGCGATTTGGCAACAAATATGGAGGACAAAATTCGCCCTTGGGCTGCAGCACCTCCCATAACAAATTTCTGGGTGCGCCACTGGACTGCAGTCAGATGCCGGCCCTAATGGCCGCGTGTGACTTGAATATTATGTTCAGAAGTTCCAAAGTTATGCAGAGAAGCTCAAATTTTTGTGCCACGCCCAGCAATTTTTTAAAGCTCACCTCCAAAGCTGTGGTTCGATATCTGGGATACGCTACTTGCTGGCGGCGGTTTCATTACCTGATTGTGATTCACAATCAGGTATAAGGTAATGTGACTCTAACTGACAAGGCAAGCCCCGAGAAATTATTGCTACCCAAGGCTCATGCAAGATTCCGTCCGGCACTCTGCGATGCTGGAGGAGATCAAGTTCCGTATCATAGACAAAGCCCATTCAGAATTGGGCTGAGCCCGCCCGAATGTGATCCAGCCTAAAAACTGTTACCACAAATGGAGCCCGCCCGATTCCGTCGACGGGCAAATATGTTATCACCTGCCCACCTGATATGCAGCCAGCAATAAAAAATAACAAAAACTAACAGAATTTGCCACTATGGGCCTCCAGTTTGTAAGGCATCGATTAATTGGAGAGCTTTTAGCTATTTCTTTATAACTTTTTGTGGATTTTGTGTGTTTAAGTGCTTAAAAATAGCTGGTTTTCCGGTTTCAACCACCATGGGCGCCGGTGTCCAAGCCCATTAGTCCTTCTCTTCCCCATGCCCGCCCGATTCCAGAGCCTGCCGAAAACGGGAGCTCGTCAGGTGCCCGGCTGCAGCAAAGCTCGACCACCCCCGATGGGCATCGGGCGCGCCTGAGCTGGGCTCCGGCTTCACCTATGGTCCTGTATGAAAGCTAACACAAGGAATTGTGCAACTGCGATTCTCGGACGCACGAAAATCATGTTCCACCATTTACTACAATGGCATCTGCTTACCAAAAATTAGATACACATAAAAATTGAATGTTAACTTGACAAAAACGAAATTTACTATTCTATCTTCATTAATTCAAAGCCAAACTCCGCGGAACTCGTGCGATTCTCCGTTCGCACAAGTTCGTACTGTAGTATTGCCAAGTTATGGGTTTACACGCCATGATGGTGAGAGAAACGGGTTCCCGCAACAGCGTTTCAGAATTAGCGACTGAAAGCCCTAAAGCGGAAGAGGAGTGGAAGAATGTCCTTGCACCCTTCCCTCTACTCGTTAATGCCTACAGAGGCTTAGCGATCATGAATGATCCATTGTAACTTGCTTTTAATGCTTAAAGATTCATTCTCTCAAGTATTGGGACCACTCTCGTGTTGTCATCCACTACGGAAACCAGATGGCTCGTGTCGCCTTTGTTGTGCTGTGGTTCCTCAGCCCATGCTGTTTACCTCGTGTTGAATGTGAGTGTGGCTCTATTCTTTGAACTATTCTGCCATATATTCACGCCCAGACGTAGTTAAGACCCTGAATAACATTTCAGTCCCATGCGTTTTTCCTTGTACCGTAGTAATCCATGTTTTTCATGTCGTGGGCATCCATATAAACCCTCAATACAGAGTTTGTGAAATTAAAAATAAGACCGAAAATGTCATTCCATATTTTGACCAAGTTATTTTGTCGTGCTACTATATGGATGACCCTTAAAATGCAAACAATTCTCTTATGGAGTTCCTCTTTGGGGAATTTTCATTCAGGACTTGAAGTCCCGTTTCCACAGTAACCTTTTAGCTGAGGCACCCACCATATGACCCGTGCCCGCTGCGCTATTCAGTTTTCCCAACGCGCTGATCACCTCAGCATGTCCCATTGTGAGGCTCAAAGCTGGTTGCAATGGTCAATTTCAGTTGCCTGACTGCAAACAGGTTATCTGTTGGCAAGTTCTTTCAACGGCCTGTGAACAGATGAAGCTCCATGAAGCTCCGCGCCAACGAGGACCTCTGAAACACATGTTTTTATTTTGAATTTAACTATCGTTATTTAAGACATTAAACCTAAAGCAATGCTTCTTAGCATTAGCTACACCGCTCCTTGTACTCTCTGCATTTTTGTAGGTCAAGACAACATTGCAGCATGTGCCGCCCAGAATTACTTGATTTTGGAAGACCAGGTATGCCGTTTCACAGGGTTTTGAACTAAATCTGCAACTTTAAGGTTCAGCCGCCATAATCTTTTGTACCATGGCTTCATATTTTCTCGTCCATGATGTTCAGACGCCAACCGGGTGCTTCATCCAGAAGTAACTACTCCACTGACGGGTACACCCCTTCCACTCATTCACTGCTCCTGACGTGGTCCGGGTGTCTTTCTATTGTTTGCCACTCTGATTCAAATTGAAATTCTTAGGTGGGGAATGATCACACGAATGAAGCTGATCAAGATGCCTTTATACTGACACGCTCCGCGTTCATAAAGTTCTTCTGTTCATTGGGTTTGAGCTAGGCTTTATTTACAATGCTCTTGCATGGGTGGCTGAAGGTTACGTAGAACTTCGTTCCTTCTAGACTGTGTTGTGGGTTGGCTAGACGTAAACACTGACCTCCTTGTACGAAATTGGCTGGAGGTAGATCACCAAGCCAGCCATAAAGCTTTTATAACGATTTTCTTTTTCAAATCCTCACAGAAAGATTTTGTAGAGGCCCGAAGGTACTGCAGGAAGCAGAACCAGGAACTTGTGACATTCGAGAGCGTATATGAAGAGGAGGTGATGGCGCAGCTGCTGCTGAAGAGACATTTCATCGGGAAAGTATTTTATGCCGGAGCTAGCAATAGACATTCTAGAGGTGATATGAGATGGGAAGCGACAGGCGTAAGCCTACTCACTGGACATGCAAATGAAAATTCGCAAGTCGGCGAGAAGGAGTGCTTCCCAGCAGACTCATGCCTTACAATAAAATCGCGCTTCACTACTGGAATAAACGTGGATTTAGAATGGAAATTCATAAACTGCTCTATTCCACATTCTTACATTTGCCAGAAGATCACAGTAGAATGTTCCCTTCCCGTGAAAGTCAAAAGTTCAGACATTGGAGGTAAGAACTGCTGTATAACTGGTCCCAACGTTGCGTTTGGGTAACTGGACATAAGCATGAAAGTAATTGCAACACATTGCCTTCTTGCCTCTTCTCCCCAAAGACGTCACCCTTATAGCAGTTGACAGCGTCCTAGCGGTCGCTTTTAGCTGGTGCTCACGGTCTGGGCTATGATCTGTGATCACGGCTCTCAGACTGTCGCTGCTTGTGGGTGTCGGAGTTAATTATAGTGGCCTAAGCATAGGCAGATAGCAAGCAGGTCTCAGTCTCACACATAAAACACCAGAACGATCTTATTCATGGAGTTCTGTGAAGCTAAAATTCGCAAATCTAGTAGAATTCGGGAACATTTGTTAATATTCAGGTGACCGCGAAGAACCACGAGCTCAAACATAGTTAATTTTCCTTCCTGTGAATATATAGAGCGCTTTGTATGACACGCTATAATATTAGTGAAGTATTCGGCGTCCAGAATACCATCAGCAGAAGTAAAGTATACAGAAACGAGACGTGAGGCAGCTGGTGGTAGAACAAGAACCGGAAGAGAAGGAAATGAGTTGAATAAATAGCTGAACCAAGAGGTTTTCGTTTTATTCCAAACAAGCAGGTTCAAATGCACTCTGCTTTGCGAAGTTGCTTTTGTGATCGCCATCAACCAGTAATGACCTCGCAGCACCCACTCTCTTTGACCCAAGCATTGACCCCTAACATTGTAATTACGAGCAGGTTCTCAAAGGACTTTCGTGCTCCTGCCGGGCATTGATGCAATCAATGTAGATTGAAGTTGACAGAATCCATGAGTAGTCGGTTATCATGAAAGATTTTATCCTTGATTTTCTTTGTCTTAGACAGCGAAGTCGACACGTATGAAGCATTACAGGCACAACCGGCACCACCAGCGCAGGAAGAACCTGATCTCAGAAAGTGCTTTGTTATATCTCATTGCAAGGTAATTCAAGTACATCCTAAAAATTGTCTCCTCATTGATTAATTACAGTCAGTTTCAGTACTTGCTAGCTTCCAGCTACCATGCGTTTGCCCACTCCTCAGCAAGCGCGGAGGTTAGATGTTGCATTAAATTCAACAAGAAGTCGTAAAATGCGATGAATGCTACTGGCTTGAGATGGTCACACAGCCTTAAAATATGGCCACAGCCCTGAGTAATGAAAACATGTACACGGACCAGGTCTGTTGACATTATCATAGGGCAATATATTTACTGCTATTGTTTTTTGAACGAAGCGAAATCCAACCTTCGATTATACTGATCCGTTTGAGCGTAAAAACTTAAAAGATGCAGTATTTCCTTCCGTGCCAAACCTTTAGTGATTTCAGCTTTGCACTTATACCGGTTCGAGCTCATAGTTGACAACTACCATTAGGAGACATGTCATTAAGCGTCAAAATAAGGCGAAAGTTATAATAAATGAGTTAGTATACGTTAGTTGAAGGTCGTGATGACGCTAAATGACACTTCATGTCGGTTTATACCGGTTTTTGATTCATGACGGGAGGCATGTCAAGACAGTAAAATGGTAGTCATTTCGCGAAACCTGTTCGAGCTTACTTTTCAGAGAACGGGCGCGACTCAGGACGCAAATTTAAACGGTGGATGCAATTAAATTTAGGTGCGCTCCATCTCCTGGATGTTGACGGCTCCTGTTTAACCACATGCGTTTCACAGCTGAAAAGTTTGCAGTCGACGTCTTGCATTAGAAAGCGAACAACATTTCACTATTCCGTTTGCATTGCAGGCGTCTCTCTCAGAAGGAAGCCAAAAATGCCTAAAAGGGGGTTACGGAGATCTTGCGACCATAGAAAAATTCTTAGAGGCGGCTTTAATTAAAAAGATGCTCCAAGAGCTTGCATTGGACGAAGAGTTTTATACTGGTATTGGCTTAGAAGAACTAAGAGGAGCACGCAATGAAAGCAAGAGGCACAAGAGACAATCTTCAGCGACAGTTGCTATACTACGCAGCGGATCTGGAAGCTCGGGATCTTCTTTCTCTGTCCAGTCTACTAATGATCTCAGGAAAAGACGGTTCTTGTGTCAGTCAAAAGTGAGCGATTGTAAACAGCTTTTACGCGAATGAGAAACGTAGAACAAAGGCATTGCAATATGATGCTGACTTGTAGTTTGAGCAATATTTACGCTTCTATAATAATGTATTGAAGTCCCAGATCTTTAAGTATCTATCTAAAGTAACCTTCTTTGGGGCGACAGGTTGTCCCAACTATCAATATGCTCATGAAGCTCCTTTTCTGTGCGGTTATTCGTTCTCGTGTTCAATTCTTATGTTCTTATTCTATTAGTGGATTTTCTGCCTATTTGGCGCAAACGTATTTAATAAAGCACCCATGCGGCGCAGTTTCTTATCTAAATGGATTTTTCTCACAAACGGAAAATGCTTCGTTATGCGATAGTAAAACGAAATCCTGATAGTTTATGCAAGTTTCTCATAATTAATGTGTTAGCTTGGAGCCAACTTCCTTCGGGTTATTCTCCTTACCTATCTTTACCTGCCTCACTTATTTTTGGGATTGCGACTCCCTACGCCGTTTTTGATACGCTTTGGAGGCCGCTTTCATGACATGAAAAGCAGCATCTACGTCATAGATGTGGCCCATGAGGGATGCCCATGGGTGGACGTGCCCATCCTATGCCCATGGGTATTGGGCTGGCCCATGACAGACGTAACGGGAGTGGGGTGGGCTTTTGAAGCCCATGGGAGGGCAATCTCGGTCCACGGACACCCATACAGAAACTCATGGGCCGTGGGTGCCCAAACGAGCCCACGGAAACTCTGTCAAGCCAATAGGTTCGAAATCACCCACAACTTACAGCTTTTGAGGTCTGTACCCGCTCAAGTCTGTTGAGAAAGTCAATATGTGCAGTCAAAAAGTCAATCACTCAGCGTTTACTTTATGGAAATTTTCGACCATTGTTTGCCCAAAACGTGCTTTAGCGTTGTAGAATAGAAAATTTAAGGTTTACTGGAGGTTGTGTGGTCTAGAAATTGGTTCATGGGCTACCCATGGGCAGCTATGGGCGGGCAGCGAAAACCATGGGCTGCCCATCTGACTTTCCAACTCACAATGGGCCGGCATGGGTGGGTATTGCGAATAAGTATTTTGCTGGGGCTGGGCTGGGCCGGAAATACCCTCATGGGTGACATCGATCCTTGGCGCGGGTACTTCAAATACAGACGTACAACAAATCTGCGGAAAATACATTTTCAGAAAAAGTTTCTGAAAAGAGGTAAAGAGAGGAATTGCTGGTGTGAGATAATCAGGACGGACAGGAAAGACACTGGGTCAAGTGCAGGGAACAATGTCGGGTAAGTCCTAAATGCTCACGTCACGAATTTCTGCAATTAAATATTGGACAGGGAGAATAAGGCATGGTCAGACATATGATTGCGTGCAATATACATATGATACACGATGCCGGAAGCCAAAAGGTTTGATTGAGAACTCGTCTGACAATTGCTTTTCAGGTAAAGAAACTGAAAAGACGAAAATGTCAAACGATGAGCTGTCGGATCTTTCGGAAGGAGAAATGACTTCTGAAGATATGGTAACACCTGAGGAGGTCGATAGAATCCTGAGTCTCAAGGATATAGACCTTGAAGAAAGAAAAAACGAAGAAGCCAAAATGGATACGGCCGAAGGCAAAGGAAATGTGAAGGAGGAACGAGAACCATTTCTTAAGTC
>JAQFYD010000872.1:0-14756 GCA_034694225.1 Bourletiella hortensis | reverse complement strand
TCCTGTGATGCTAATTAACCTGCGTAGATACCAAATACCCAGGAATTTGTAGCATGATGAGGTTACGGGCAGGAAAATTCGTGTAGTTATTTCCCTGAGTGAAAGCTTACGAAGAAAAAAACTGCACAACAAAGCGAAGGGGTAGGATTAGTATCCAGTTTTGCGGCCCCATTAATTTGATGACTAAATTATTTTTCCCTTTCTTTTGTATTACTTTCCCTATTGCATGTGTTTTCCCAAAAGTTATGGAGTTTAGGAACAAATATGTAAGCTACATTGAACTACTAAAATAACTTGAATCCCTGTGAATTGAAAGAGATGATGATGACGATGATGAGTTTTTTTCCATTTACTTGCTTCGTTGGTCGAAAGGAGAAAGGAAAAGTTTTGGAGAAAGCGGGAAGAAGCATTTAGAAGAGGAAAAAACTATGAGCTTTTTTCCCCCACATAAGCTCTCTAGCCTTATCCGGCTTAAGATAAACTGAAAAAAGAAAATCTTCCTGTCATCCTCTGTGAGAAAGATCGTGTAATACTCTGCTCAAAATATGGTATCAAGTTCCAGCAGGATTCATGTCACTGCTGTAGTTAGTTGTATAGTTGGACATATGGAGGAGAAATGTGAGTAAAAGTTTGGCAAGAGTATGAGTGCCCTAACCAGAAACACTTTAGGAGAGAGAATCCATTTCAGTCGCTGGATTGCTCCACGCACTACTGGACCATGTTACGCACTTCCAGAGGACGAAAGGGGCTCTTGGAATGTCCAATTACACTAAGTTAATGTGAGCCAGGCTGATTACTGGTCAGGAAAACGCACGTCCGGCTTCCAAATTTTTCGGGGGATTGGGGAATGCTTTGATAATCCTTCCTGGAAATGCATTTCTCCACAAATGTTTCCAAAATTACAAAAATAACGTTCTCGAAAGTTGGTCCTTTCTTCCTGAAATCGTTTGCGGACTTGGGCAAACAAAGAACTGGAGAGCATAGAGTACTTGGGTTTTCAGTGGCCATGGCGCGTATCCTGAAATTGGCCAATTTTTTTGTCATACTTTTGTCCATCGTACTGTGCCTATCGCTGAAGAATTGGAGAGTTGCTAAAAAACCTGATGTTGTTGTTATTTACGTTGAATCATCATGACGGATACATCATCTATTCCTTCATCCGTTTCTTCTTCTTCTTAATGCCAACAGTCAAGTGCCTGATTCAAAAGGAATGAAAAAAAGTACTGTGTAATTTTATTATTGCTGCAAATTTTTAGTCGTAGTTGAAATGTTTGGATTTGGCAAAAGAAAAAGTGAGCCACCACCTAAAACTGGTAGACGGTCAAGTGATGGAAATAGGGAACAAGCTAAGGCTCAGGTAATTACATTTTGCTGCATTATTAAGTATTCAGGGTAGAGTATTAAGTAATGTCATGATGATTTTGATTCGTTTCAGTTGAACATATTCGGCATTGGGGATGATCCAGATTTGGAAGTGGACGATGCAGACCTTGAAGATGAACTTTTGGCATTGTTGGGTGAAGGTGGTGGAGGTGGGAAGAAGACCAAGTCACCTCAGCGAAGGGCTCCAGGTGCTTCGGCAGCAGCAGCTCCAACGAGTTCGAGGAAACCTGTCGTAGATCCTTTTGCCATACCTGATTTTAAGGATGAGGGAGATGATGATATAGGTGATGATGATGACGATGATATTGACGAATCGGAGTTAGAGGTGAGGGAACTGTGATGTTATGAGTTAGAGTCAGATTTTGATTTGTTTCTAAGACAGTTTGTGGATACAGGCGGAATTAGGTATTCTAACTGGTGGGGATGCGAATGAGAATGATTTCAAACCACCGGAAGACACTGGAGAATTAATGCAATTTACACCTGAACCACCTCCGAGGGCAGCAGCAGCAAATGTACCGGCTGTATCAAAAGAATCAATGGTGCAGATGCTTCAGGAACGGTTAGAAATGTATGAGAAGGCCAAGCAAAAGGTTGATGCTGTGGGTGATACTGGGAAATCAAGAAGGTAATAAAAGTTCCGTTTTTCATTTGAAAATAAATGTGCAGTGACAGTTTAACCAAGCAAATCCTGGTGAAAATATTTTAGATTTACACGCGCCATCAAAACTTTGAAGGAGTTAGTAGCGAAAGCGAAGGCCGGGAAAGCCATTGATGAGAACGATATACCTCCCGTCGTTTCCGTTGCGGACCCAAAACCTAAAGTAGAGAGCCAGTCAGAAGAACCGAAACTGCCTGTCGTAGCGCCGGCGGAAGAAATGCCTATACCAGTGTTTGAGCCTATACCACAGGTTCCTCCGCCAGTACCGAGACGCCCTGCTCCTCTACCTGAAGCACCGCCACAGCTTCCCCCAGTACAGGTTCCCGCAGCAGTAGTAGAAAAACCTCCTATGGATCCTGCTGTCGAGGCTCGGATAAAGGACTACAAGAAAGCGGCAGTTATTTTGAAAAAGTCAGGAGATATCCAAGGAGGACTGAAATACTTCAAGCTGGCAAAGGTATGCATTTCATATATCTTACGTTTTTTTATAACAATATTAATCGAAAAATAACTTTGTAGGCACTGGAGGCGGCCGCAAATAGTGGAGAACCTGTAAACTTGTCAGACTTTCCTCCCATACCTGAAGCGAGTGAAGCTCCTAAACCTCAGCAGGTAGAAGAAGCTCTATCTGGGGCCCCACCAGCTCCCTCCACCCAAGACGAACAAGGTCCATCGGAGCCTCCACCACCTCCTCCTGAGCTATTCGCTGCACCACCTCCTCCAACCACAGTTATGGAGGCTTTGGAACAACGTCTTGATAAATATAAGTCCGAAATGGAGAAGGCAAAGGCTGAGAATAATTCCTCTAAGGCAAGGCGGTTGGGCAGAATTGTGAAGCAATATGAGGAGGCCATTATGCTGTATAAGAAAGGGAAAAATGTGCCTTTCGATGAGCTTCCAACGCCGCCCGGCTTTGGGCCTATACCTGTACCCGGATCAAGTGGGGCCTCAGTTTCAGCTGCTGGTGGTGCTCCTGTCACTCCCGCAACTCCTGCACCTGCCAGTGCGCCAGCTGCAGTGCCACCCACAACTCCTAGTGCAGAATCGCCTTCAAAACGACCACCACCTCCGGCTCCTACCGCCAGCCCAGGGACAGCCGGCCCGAGTAAATCCCCCGCGTCAGGACAAGGTAGTATCAATCGTGCGGGTAAACCTCCTGGAGCTAAGTTAACTCTTCAAGAAAAGCAGTTGTATGCGGTACTGCAAAGGCAGCGCCAATTCAAAGAAGCAGCAGTTGCGGCTAAAAAACGTGGAGATTTAGACCAAGCTCGAGAATTCCTAAGAACTGCCAAAGGCTTTGATAATCTTATTCAAGCTAGTCAAGCTGGACTCCCAGTGGATATGAACACGGTAAGGAACTCGTGAAGAAGCGTTAATCGTTATTGACTTGACCTAAATTTTACTCTTTCCAGCTCCCCTGTGCACCCGATGCTGTCGAGGAATTAGAAGCCGAAAACTTCGAACTTGTCAGTGGTGATGACTGTTTCGTACCGGAAGGAGGAGCAGCAGAAGTATTTGCTAAACTCGAAGAGGATTTAAAGAACCAGCTAAAGGTACAGAAAATCCTGCCTGGTTCTGAGCTTATCGTGAAACGTACTCACTTAAGTTTGTCTTAATTTTTTCAGATGTGTATGAGAACCCGTGATCATTACAAAAGTATAGGTGATGTCGGTTCGGCAAACAAGTTTGAGAGGCTTGCCTTAGAATCTAAACGGGATTTAGACACTTTAAGGCTTGCTGCCAGACAAGGTGGCTCACTTCCGAAGTATCACTATGAAACCAGAATATTTAGCATTACAGAGTAAGTGTGGACTACAGAATATTTTTGCCATGTCATATGCTCAGAGCGAACAGCCAGAATGACGTATTTTATTTTTTCTCATAGATGCAATACGGATTTGAACGACGACGAAATAGAAATTTCTGTGATAAAAGGGATAAACTACAAGGTCTCAAACCCGAGCGATGTTGATACATTCGTCAAAGTGGAGCTGCCGTTTCCTACTGTAAGAACTTCATGTAGCATTTCGTCCTTTTGTATTAATGGAAATGATTTACTGAATGAATCGGTTTTAATATTGTATTCATGCAGCCAGAAGAAGTCCAGATTAATAAAACTGCCGTGGTAAGAGACACCAATAATCCGGAGTATAATGAAAAATTTAAGATGAGTATAAATCGGACAAAGAAGTTCCAAAGATTTGTGCAACGGCACGGCGTCAAACTTGAAGTTTGGTCTAAAGGGTACGCACTGAGTTTTATTTACTTTTTTATCCCCTTTTTTCATTTCGCATGGAGGCAGCTCCGCTTGCAATAAATATTAGCTTCGCTTTTGTATCAGTCTTTTCGAAAAAACTAATGTTTTGTAGCGGAACTGAACCCTTGCTAAGTGCAGCTTTGTTTTTTTCTCGGTATATCGTCCTTAATGTAGAGGTTTGTGCGCATCTTGTGGAAGGCTAATTTGTTTTCGCAGAGGATTCCTAAGGAGTAGTACGCTAATCGGGACCGCAACAGCAAAACTGAGTGGATTGGAGTCCAAATGCACCGTTCATGAAGCATTTGATGTGAGTTGAAAATAATTGGTTTTCTCAAAAAGTAAAAGCAGTGCTATTTCTCTGACCCAATTTTGTTTAATTTTTGTCGTCATAGATTCTGGAAGGCCGAAAATCCGTCGGGAAATTAGAAGTCAAGTTACGTTTAAGAGATCCAGTTTTAGCAAAGCAAATCACCCAGAAAAAAGAAAAATGGTTATCGATCGACCGAGCATGAAGAAAAATTGTGCCCTGTGCATGATATTGCAATTTTTTTCTGCATCAGAGTATATATGTACTTAATTAGCAAGAGTAACGTCCATCATTGTATGGATGATACAAAATGCTCTGAACCTGTGAACCCTTTCATTTAAGAAGATTTAATGAGGAACTGGACAGAAGTCGGCCATTATCGCATTAAGATTTGTCCTTTCTGTTGACCAGTTTAAAGTGAATTGAATGAGTGAGTGTCTAAGTGAATTTAACTCTTTCAACCTCATTCTGGTGTTGGTAATTTTCCTCAGTTTTCCTTCTTGTGATCATTACCAGTAAAAACTAGTTTAAATCCAGATTTAATCTGGAAATGGCTTCTGTTTTCACACGCCGTGTCGTGCTCCTTATATTTTTAGCCAACGTAGGAGAAAAACATGTTGCGATTATTTTTACATAACTATGTGCGACCTCATGATAGCCTCTTTACGGAACCCATGCCAGTTGATATGGCAATCACGAGGAGTAACATCATGTACCTATAGGGCCCATGCAGAAACTTCCACTCACTCTTTGCCCTTCTTTCATTCCTTATTGCTCTTGTAGATAGTGTAATGCTCTTCTTCTGCACTGGTATTGCTGATTATAATGTTGTACGTGTAATTCTAAAATGTGCTGCGTCCAGAGATTAGAAATAAAACAGTACAGTTGTTTCTGCTTTTTTAAACGTTAACATTTTCGTACCGCATGAACCTTTCGCTCAGGAGAGTGATTCTAGCGTGATTAATCTGACTGGGGAATTATGCTGATGATAGAGCCCAATGAGGGTTCTGTTATCCAAGGGTTAGCCGAACATGATATCTTCTGGCTGCATCTTTCATATTGCTCACGTGGCTCGTAACACCGTTATAATTGTTCTGGCCTGGCTTTACTATTAATTCTATTCATGATTCACCATTTACCTACATAATGCACAGGGCTACATGAGCTTATACGTGAGGAACTTGGGGCCTCGCAAACGGCTCACACCCAAAGCACCTTCTCCGAAGCACCGTCACCTAAAGCACCGTCGCCATATGAACGTCTGACAAAGCACCTTGTGTTCAATTTACCGTCTGAAAAATACACCTCCTGACAATGGACCTTCTGCCGTTGCACCGTCAGAGAAATAGCTTTAACATGATATTTAAGTTTAAATGAATGACAGGAGCTTTGTGACAGACGAACAATCGAAAAGCCAACGATTTTGTTTCATGGTTTTTTTGTCATCTTTTCGTTATGAATAAGGGTTATACATACAATCAGTAGGTTCGGCAATCTGTAATGCTTAAGGAAAATCAGCTGCTACCGTTTTGTGAACCGAATTGTAACGTCAGGCGCGAACCTCGGACGCGCGAAAATCATATTGTGGCACAATGGCATCTTATAATCTCATGTTCATACCAAACATTTCGAAGTTTGAATAAGGAACTGAGCAGCCCTCCGAGCGTCTTTGCCGAAAATAGTGTTGTATGAGCCTTGGGTAGAGGTAACCCTTCCTAGGAACCTCCTCGCGACATACTGTGCTCGTTTTTCGGTTTTTGCTTGGTGAGTCCGCAAAGGAAAATACTTTTAAATTAAACACACTCAAATGTTTAATTGGTCACGGGCAAACGAGCCACACAGGTTCGCACTGTAATTGTTGGCCTCGTATAATTTTTTGGTTGTGACCTAAGGAAGGTGCTTCGGTCGACGGTGGAATGGGAGAAGGTGGTTCGACCGGAAGGTGGTTTAACGTTGAAGGTACTTTGACCGAAGGTGCTTTGGGAGACGGTGCTTCGGCGACGGTACTTTGGCGACGGTGCTTTGGGTGTTTACGCTCGCAAACTCCTGTCCGTAACCGGGTTCCCATGGCAACTCTATCATGTGGATCTGGCAGCCAAAATAAGGTGCACTTTTACATGTAGACATGGACGCAGCGATTAAAAGGAAAGCAGAACAACAACGTTTATTGAAAACGTTTCTTATCATCATGTATTTAAATTAATAACAAACAACGATTTAAATTATTTTTTTGGGTGCATTCACTATCAAAAGTACTGCGCCCTGCTATTGAAGTTAGCCACAGAATATTCGTTGTTAGAAGCAGCAGGTTGTTTGTAACCATCGTCAAGGAAGGCTCCCTGTTGGGCCCCGGTTGAAATTGGCATTGGGATTGGGGACAAATCCGGATTTGGTATTGGCATTTGAAATTCATTCTCCATAGGAACTGTCATGGGCTCATATCGCACCTGATGATAGCTTCTAAAACCAAAGTTAGGATTTATTTCAAATTCCGGGCCTTTCTTCTTAAACCACGACCGGTCTTCAGCGGGCGTCTGTTCAATACTCGCCCGTCTCCTATTAGGGAAAGCATCCAACGTTGCCGAGGTGACCAGGAGAATCAGCTGAAATAGAACACTTTATATGAAATCAACTGCTCAACTCATTCCCTCACAGCACAGCATCAAGGTTTAGATAAATTTTCCACACAAACTTTTTTTTTCTTACCGAAATGAAAGCTAGAGCACTCATTCTGACGAAAATTAATTGATACGTCAATAACAAAGGGAAAGGTGTGTATGTGCACCGTAACCGAGTCGAGCTGAGTTTCAAGGGACAACTAAAGTGCCTGCGACCTCAATCGTTGACTTTATACTCGGCCTCTTTCCCAGTCTCCCTAAATACTGACCCTTAAGGATCCATTTTCCATAAAATTTTGCTCCAGGCCATTTCCTTAACATAATGATTCTAAGGAAAAACCTGACATGCATCCAATGCGGGTTATGAGGATCAAAAGTGAAAGTAGGGCAAGCATAGTTTCTCCATGAGTTTCCGTTTACAGTTTTCCTTATGGTTTAATAATAACTGTGCGAAGGAATTTGTCACCCGGATCATTTGTCATCCTGGTGATGAGGAACAGGGTATCAACAACACATTCGTCTCATTTTTGTCCAGTGAGATGCAGCAGCAGTGGGTGTAGCAACGTAAATGTATTTAAAGTGTATTCAATCTCGTCACGAAGACCTTGGGATAAAGATCAACGGTCTACGTGGCTCAAAAAAGAACTCCATACGTTTTCTATATGCGCTCTGAACACATGGAAAGTAGGACAAAGAGAAATGAATGAGGCACAAGGTGCGTGATTGTTTCCAGAAACCAGCATCCGACCACAGTGGCTGTGTATTTTTACAACATTCTGGGGAAAGCTATCAATGCATTTGAGTAACCCGGACCAAAGGCATTGCAGAATCAAGCGACCTTTGCTCAATATGGAAATGGAATTATTTCAAAATACACGTCATTCTCGTGGACTTTATTATTGCAAACTTGCAACTTTCTAGATTTATCAGATTTTATTGAAAGACAGCATTTATTTACTCAGATCGATTCTCATCTGCACTGCTGCCTACGTTTTAATTTTCCACGTGCATGTACATGCCACCCAAATGTATGTATGAATGCTGCTGTGCAAATTGCCCTTGGACGGAGACTCCATCAAAAAATATTCACGTTCTCTATGGACGGATGCTTGATAATGGCTATAGAGTTCACTCATGAAACTCGGTCAAGACAAGGTCTTAATGCCGTAGTATGAATGGAAATTATTATAGGAGAAAACTGTTGAGTGAATTTAACCCTTTTATTACTGCTGTGACTCGTTTTCGTAAAAACGTTGTTACAAAATGTAAGAATGTTTTAATTAATGTGTAATAATAATAATAATATTTATGTAGCACCTCTAACTACGATTCCCTCAAAAATTCACTCACTTATCACACCATATCATGCAGGTATACAATAATAATAATTCATCATTCACACACTCACAACATACATACATACGCATTTGTATTATACAAATAATTAACTCTCGTATCATCATCTTCATAATTAGTCAGTCATTTAACATTCTGTTGTAGCGAGTATGACTCAAGCTGTTTCATATATTTCGTGTATACATCAAAATGTCAATCATTGTGTGTGTATATATAGGAAGGACAACAATTTAATTACAACACATCATTATAATGAAGCATTTTTCATCGTCGTACTTTGTACTGTAACGATATAACATTTCTCTGCATATGCACCACAAGAAAGACGGAAATATCGGGAATAATTTTTCATGTAAAAGGCTATTAGCACATAATATAATGGTAAAAGAAAATGAGAAGACAAAAAATAATATGTAACAAGATTTTAAATTAAATAATAAATCGTAACAATATCATCTTTCTCGCCATATATAATCTTGCTGCAAAAAAAACTACAACTATTTTGCATTAATTAGTCAACCTAGTTAAGTTAAGCTAGTATATCAACACGTGCGAATACTCTCGTTATAAAATCCCAAAGCTAAAGTCTCCATTTTTGTAATGATTCGCCCAAAAGTGTAATAAGTATTTCTATTATTATTTCTGCCTATAGTCCCAGAACTTGTTGGTTCCTATACCTACTAATAGGCCATGTATGTAATTCATGAATAAAAGGAGGAAATAATAATAATAATAAGAATGGAGGAGAAGCTGTGAATGATAAAATTATTTAGCAAGTTCTTTGCTATCTAATTTCTACAACAAAAAAACAGTGGTATCATATCATCATTCAAGTCCATTATTATATATTACAAACTACATAATAATATTATAATATAATTTGTATTATGACTAGGTTACTGCCTATAAAGTGAACCAAAAAAAGAAACCATCATAAATGCTTCCATCATCAGATTGTTATTATACGTCTATTTTTCTTCTTCTTCTCCCTTATACGATCCCTCATGGATCGATCGAAACTTAAAAGATAAAATCCCAGAGAAACGCATGCAGTTGCAAGAAGTGCAGTACTGTAGCATAATTATGCCAAAAAACCCGAACAACACCCGTACAAGAAAAAACAGAGGCACTAAAATCACTACTAAGTTTTCTCAATCCGCTATTCCGAATCAGAATTAACAACCCCTGCAATTATTAGTGTTATGGCCAGCTCAATCAACTCAATGTCTACGCCTGTTTGCTTCCCCGATGGATCATCAAATGTAGAACATCATGAGCTACTCTTCAGAAGAATCGTCATCCAAATGACCAATTTGATCATGATTTGTATAAATTTTGCAGTAATTTAGCTGCCAGCACATAACAACATGTTTAATTGCTTAAACGGCCTGGGTGGCTTGGGGGATGTAGAAACGGAAGGCAGGTGCAATCTGAGCCTCACTGTAAAGTATAAAGAATAGAATTTGGTCAAATTTCTGTACACTCGTTTTCTCAAACTGCGAAAACTGAAGCAAAAATTAGTACTTACCGAGTGATTGGTTTCTTCTGTTCTTTCAAGTGACGCTTGGTGTGTTTAGCGAGATGATCGGAGCGAAGGAACCGACGTCCACAAGCCGTGCACTGAAATCTCTTTTCACCGGTATGAGTGCGACGGTGACGGGACAGTTCGTCAGAACGAGAAAATCGTCGGCCACAATTTTCCCAAACGCAAGCGAAAGGCTTCTCACCTATAGGCAAAAATAAAGAAAAGTCAATTAGAGAAATTATTCAGAGACAGTGCCATAAGTGAAAGCAGAGACGATGTCATGGGCAAATGACGCAATAATTAAACAAGATAAAGTAATTAAATTACCTGTATGAGTTCTTTCGTGAGCCTTCAGGTGAGATGATTTGTAGTAAGTTTTACCACATCCTTCACGCGTGCAGCAGTATGCCCGACGACGTTCGGGTTTTGTTCCTTTAGCATTAGCAGCAGCACTAGCCGCTGGGTTTCCGCCAACAACGGCAGCTGTATTGGCAGGGAGAAGAAGTGATGGGAGCATGTATGACTGGTGTCCACCTTGGCCACCAACAGTTCCAGGCTTGAGTACCGAAGGTACGTATAAAAAGGTTCCTCCATTATTTTGTTGTCCCACCGGGATAAGTGTCATGATGGGCATCATTTTTGGAGCGATAGCAATGGGACGAATACTATTCTGACCTTAATTGTAATGCAAAAATTTGCTGTTAGCCATGATGATCCACAAAGCTGTAACTTTTTTCATTTTTTTTAAAAAAATCAAGATTTCAAACTTACTGGCTACGTTAGGGAGATTTGGAGATCCCGAGACGAATACTGGGGCGCGTGTGGAGGCGGCGATGTGTGAGCCCGATATTTCATCGCCACTCATAGCCACCACGCCCCCCGACAAAGGAATATTCTTGTCTCTGTGTCCGCTAGTCATTTCCGAACCCGATGTTTTGCGGCTAGGCAAATCTTCCGCCGGAGGCAATTCTTTTGCCGGTTCCGCACCATGTCTCTGTTCCACTTCTTTTTTGGCATTTTCACCAGACAGTTTGGCTGGCTCAAAGGTCCCATCACTATGTGCCAACATGATGACAGAAGCTCTTGGTGCAGACTGGGACTGCTTCTCTTGCTCTTGCTGCTGTTGCCTCTGCTGGGCTAACTTCTTCTGATAAGCACAAGCCAATTGCTTCTTTGTCAAAGCCAAATCCATAGGGGTGTCCACATCCCTTGTGATGATGGGGCCCGTCATAGTAGACTCCTTTTCATCTTCAGAGTCCACATCCGATGACTGGGGTGTCAACAGACCATGAGAAAGTCCACGGATTCCAGCAGAGCCCTTTCCACGCGTACCCGCCGCATTGCTAAAGCGAGATATCGACAACAGCGTCTTCACAGCTTCCAAATCCGCTTCGTGTGAATTGGAATCCTCCTATAGAACAGGAAACAAACAAAAGTTTTTTCATGAGAAACCCATCCATCCAACTACTCCGTGACCTGCCCTAACAGACCATTCCTAACAACTTTCCTCCGATTGCATGCGTACATTTTAGCACACGCATCATAACAATGCCATTTTTTTCTCCAGCCATTGTTTCCCCCAAGGAATATAATTACATATTTAAAATCACTTGGAATTCACCAAGTACAAGTCAAGAACCGCTTCATCATCCCACCATCATCATCATCGTCATCCACATCATTAATTAAGAGTACAAAGTACAAGTCATGGGTACAAAAGCTGACTTATAACACACACAGAGACACACGCTCACAAGAGAAATGTAACTTTCCGTCACGGCCCGACCTCGTGTAAGCATAAAAGTGAGCCTGCCAACTTACACCATTTAACATTATATCAAGCTTGCTTGCTTCTACTCCTCCTAATAATAATGTATCCATGTGCCCTACTCTCTCAACTTTTCTCCGCTACTTTTCATCGCTCTTCCAATCGGCACATGATCAAAGGCCAATACTAATAAAGTAGCCCATGATTCATTCACTCGCTCACCCATACACACACACATACTTATGCGTCCCATACATAAAAAACAGTCTCATTTACACACACCCACACCTTGTCAACCTACAGAATATATTATTAATCTATTGCCCAAGATTATGATCCTAACCTCGCTAACCTTTATACCCTCTAACGTGATTCCTAAGTTTTTCAATACTATTAGCTTCTTCAAGGGTTCAAAAGTTACTTGTCATTTCCTTCTAACTATGGATCTATGATATAATTGCATAACTTGATCAGACATCAAGTCACATAAGTAGCATGCTATCTATACCAACGACGGAGCCTAAACAACCGATCATGTATCTCCAGCCAAAACATGTAACAAGCATTGTCATTGCCATTCGTCCAGGTAATGCATGCACTTGGTTTCAAAATGCTGTTGAACCCGTTCCATTGAACTGAGGTCAAAACAGGCCATATATGAATCCGTCATAATATGACAATGCAGACGATCATTATGACCCTGGCAAGTTTATATGCTATTTTTCCATTGTCTTTTCGTCTGTCAGTCATATTTGTTTGGGGCTACTATAAAAGTAGTGTGCTTTACTCTATTATTACCGTTCAGACGGCTGCTGCTATGCCTTATTATGAGTCTTATAAGCCGAGTTAAAAGAAGTAACGACGTGACTGTCTATATACAGGCCTTATTGCATTAAGAAGAAGGAGGCTAGCTGTTACTACAGTAGACCAGTGAATGGTACTTGTATACTATACTATAGTATGGTAAAGTAATAGTAAGGCTGACGATGATGATGATGATGACGCTGACGATGATGCATGGATGCATGCATGCGATAGCTGCGTGTTTTCGCAGCTTCATGTGACCAGAGCGTGATAACTGGCTGACTGACCTTTCGCCAACTGAATATAATGGTATGTACGTATGTAAACAAAGCTGTCAGGTTCCCTATCCTGTACTATAACTCCTTAACCCTTTCAGCTCTATTGCAACACATAGAACTAAATTCTACTGCATAAGATGAGACAAGTCCTAGATGAAGAACTATGTTTTTAAAAACAACGTAGAATAGCTAAGAGCCATGAGATAATGATTAATTTCAAAGGTAAAGATGATAAAGAAACTTACATCCATCTGAGGAGTGCAAGGAGGAGATAAGACTGATAGATCCAAAGCCATTTTTCTTAATCACTTTTTCTTCTTCTTCTTCTTTCTTTTCTTGCAACAAAATAACGTATATTTCCGAAACTCCTTCTTCTTTATTAATAGACGTTCCTTTTGAAATGATGAGCTTAACAAATTCTTCTTTCCCTTTAAGAATTCCACAGAGGATGACACAAGAGTTGAACAAGTCACAACAAATGCTGCTTGTAGTAAACAATGGGGTATAAACGGTTGTAGCACTTGGTGGCACTTTGACGTTTTTTGATGATGACAAAAATTAATAATAATAATAGTAAAGCACACGTTCACAGTAGTAGTAGTGGTGCTATTCCAATGTGACAGTTATTGACTCTTAGACGTTCAGATCCTGACTGAAGGGTTGAGACTGCTTGTACCGCCTTTTCAATGTATGAACAACACTGAAGAAGACTATGAATGGTCAATGGACAGGAGTATTATGATTGGAGAACTATTTGGGAATTATTGGAATGATTCTTGGAAAGTTGTGCTTACAAATTCGGCTGAATTTATAATAAATTGATAAAAAATGTAAAGGACAATAGTGTGTGTTGTTAAGACGTGAGTGTAACTGAGGATAATTAGTAATTAGAGAGTTGTTATTATGCCGTGTAAAATATTTCTCTCTCTATGTCTCCTTCCGTCTTCTTCTCTATTAGAATCACCGACTGAATCTCTGGTCCGTTTGAAAGTTCTGACTGAACAGAAAGACTGCAGGAAATGATCAGAGGACGACAGTCCAAAGAGAGGATGGGTTCTCTTGCATTCAGTTGGCGGTCGTAAGCTCGAGCCAATCAGAATCGAGGGTGTGACTCCTAGAGCCATGAACACCGTCTCCGACTTGAACCTCGCAAGACCAATTGTTCCTTGCAAACTTTTTAATTTTTCTGTCAAAATCGGCGCTCAGGATTCCAAATTTTTTAAAGGAACAAAACAACTCATGGCATGAGCTATCTCCCTAATTTTTTTGAAGCAGATCTGCGGGCCGGTTTGGAAACTATGTGGCGTTGAATGTAAGGACAGGGACTGGTTAAGAGCGTGGAATTAAACTTTGTAGGAGTTTCCTCTGGTAGAAATGACGATTTTGCTGTGCACGTGAAAACCTCGTGTAGTCTGCCTGCTCAGTGCGTGAACTCATGGATGGTCTATCAGCTGAAAGGCTCATTCCCAAATTTTTTGCACGTACGTACATAAGGCCGAATTGAGTCAGCCGCGGCCACACGGCATACGCCTTATTAAATTCCTACCCTGTAACCCTTTTCTCTGTAGAAAATCTACGTTTATTTTCTACAGGGATACATACAGAGTGAAACACATAAGAGATCCGTTCATTCGTCTCGCACATGCATAAGTTCCAAAGTCTAACTCTCCTTCTACGCAATTCGTTGAAACGTCATTCTATTTTTGTATGTTTCATTGATGATACTCCCAGTCATAAGTAACCGGCTACAAGATCCACACAAACACACACGCATGCATACACATGTACATACTCGTAGT
>JAQFYD010000871.1:0-14757 GCA_034694225.1 Bourletiella hortensis | reverse complement strand
AAGGTAATTCATGTCGAGTTGCATCTTAAAAGCTTTACGGCCCGAAGGATAATTATTCCACAACCAATACTTTTGCCAATAAATAATTATTCACTGTGCCTTCGTGTCTTTAGGTTTGGGGCAAAGTGGCCATGATTTACTATGCCGGAATGCTAATCAAGAACCGAGAATTGCCAAAACCGGTCCGGGACATACATGATGATCCCCTACAAATGGGTGGAGATGTTGTATTCGACAGTACCGGAAGTCCAGTTTTTACATACTTAAGTAAGACGTCTTCGGACAGGCCCAAAATTGACGACATCATAAAGCTGCTCACTGGAAAAATCTGAGGACTTTATCGTCTTTGGTGAAACTGAGGCTTTTCTTGTCGCCATTCCAAGACTTATGACTAACTTCAGATAAAGTGCTTACGCATACCTGAAGTTACGATAAAAGTGTCTTGAACTAAATGCCAAGGTCCTTCAGAGCAGCTTAGAATCGAATTTATTGAAAATATTAGATCCCGAAAAATACAATCACGTCATAATGCCTATAAGCATATGATTTACACTTTCGAATATTAGTTTCCTTCTAACCCAACCCATGATGTTAACTCTTACACAACTAATTAGAATAAATATTATGCGCAAGACCAACAACAAACCATGCAAAAAGCTCCAACAAAAAAAAACAGCGCCAGCATATAAGGAAACCTATCTCGTTTTAAAACCAAAAGCACCACCGATGAACGAACTTAAAAGGGTCCCAAAATATATCATTCATAATTATTGCTTCCAGCGATATACAACAACCGAGGCAGCACCAAACAAAACGTTCATAATCGAGTATTCACATTCATTCCAATACTGATTGACGTTACTATGAAAAAAAGCTGTTATACAATCTACACCATATTATTATTACCGGGTGGTTGAGACTGGCTCAAAGTGAAAATTTCAAATCTATTCACAATATTTGCACGTTCCCGACTAGGAGATCCACAGAATTAATGGAAATTATTACTGAAAATAGAATCACTAGAAGTATATAGTTCTGACTGGAGCTAATAAAAAAATATTATTGGGGTTTATCGAGAAATTGAACGACAATCTTCCAGTTCCTCCGTTTCTTCCATTGTGTCCCGAAGCTGCCGAAAGTCCACGAGGAAGTTGTATTGCTATAAACCCAAGAAACCAATTATTAGCTCTCCACTTTTTGCAAAAATGAGATAATTCTTCCTAACATTAAAATAATTATGGTAAATATTAACTATACCTTCACGGTCTGCACAGCTCGCGGTCCAACAGTTCTCTTCATAATGTCATACACTTCGTCATGCAGGAGATTATCATTTGTATGCAAAAGAATGGCCGCACCAAGAGCACAGCTTCGTCCCAACCCATCTCGAGATCTGCAAAAAAAATTTTAACAACCTTATGAATATAAAAGAACCACAAATCTACCCGGATGGTGAGCAGAAGGACATCATTTTACATACAAAATTAAGGATTTTTGCCCATTTCCCAAAGTGTAAAATATTTCTCGTATCATTTCCATAATGGCAGATATCCCGGGGTACATTCCAAGCTCACATGGACTTTGATGGCACGTCACGCCCTTTCCACTCAAAAAGGGTATCAAATTTCGAACTCCGAAACGTTGCAATTCCGTGTCGTCCAATAAAATAAAGCAATTTCGAATTCCAGCGTTCAGTATGACTTCTGCAATTAATTTGAAATTGATATAAACATATGTTATTCCTCACATTGCTCTTATGATCGTGACTTTTTCTTACTAACCTGCATCAGCATTAAGATCACGATTTATAAAACGATGTTTGCATCCTGGAAGTGATCCGATTGCTACAGATTCCGGGTAGCCCAAATAGTCGAGGTTCAACCTGTCAATCAATCAATAGACAAACGCAATGTTTATTTACACCTCTAACTGCACATCATTAAAATAAACTTCAGACTTACGTACCAATTAATTTTGTATGGTAAATGAGAATTCATCGTTAATGCTATATCTAGTAAGTTCAACTTGTGCAGGGGTCTTGAAATTTTGAAAAATCTGTTTCCAGCTGAAGATGCTTAAACACCAGTGAAGTAAGCCGAGTTGTTCCTTCGCTTAACGTTTAAGGATAGAGATGGAGAAAAAACTGATAAAAACGAGTTCACATTTTAGAAATTTTTGGAAATAAGTCACACTGAACCTGCAAGGGCTTCCGGAAATTGCGAAATTAAAACTTTTACACTTAACTAAGACCTAATGTCTTTTACTCTACTGTGAAATTATGTTATGAAAGCTCCCGCGATGACTTCAAGGGCATCGTTCGTGAGTTCTGACAGAACATCCAAAGAACGTTGGATTGTATGCGGGATGAGACGAATTCTTTATCTGCCCTCAATTTTAACCGTCAGATAACCTAATTTTTATATGAAAAGAGCTTATTAATGAGAAATTGTATCGATAACGAATCTGGAATGATCCTATGACACTTACTTAAACTATGAAATTTCGAACATTTCCACTTTTATTATTTATGTTCTGGACTTCTACAAAGTAAAGATTCAGAGAGGTATCCAATAGAAAATAAACGACGTAGTACAAACTTAAAGTGCGGCCAAGATTTTAAAACAATACAAATATAGTACACTTTCTTTCAGGGGAATCGTTATTACTTCATGTATCCAACAGACTCACTCAACATTTTTGCGGATGCCTTGGCATCCATGAACAAACTAGCAACTTCCTCTACATCGCCTTTGGAAACTACAGTCCTTGCATTTATCTTGGCTGTCACCGAGGAAGGAGTTAGAAGCTGAACGGCATATCGTAATGTAGTACGGGTACCAATATCACTAAGCAGTTCAAAAGCATCTGAAAACAATACAGATAGAACAGTTGGAGAATTCGTACATACACATGATGTCTCACATATTGGTAGATTCACGAACCGTTTTCAAGTTGAATGCCTTCAATGGTTGCACGGATTTTGATAATTTTCAGCATCTCATCCTTGTTGTATGGGAGGGTTTTCACAATTACAAGCCTATCCAGCAGATCCATAGGAACACCGTGGGGGGCTACGACATCCTCAGTGCCACGAATTGTGCAACGGCCACGGTTTGTTGCAAAGATAACAATGGGAGCCAAGCTGGACTCAAGTGCTCGGTGAAGGTAGGTAAAACATTCAATATCTAGCATGTGAACTTCATCAATGAACAATACTCCAGGAACAAGTTCTGCGATTCCCTAGAATTGAAATGAGATAATTATTATATTGGTGAAATTAAACCAATGCTCCTGATTCAGCTTTAAGATGCTGTAATGTAGTGCTTACTTGATCGATGTAGCGATTGACGACTTTATTAATTTCTTTCCTCAATTTATCAGTGATTTCAGTTTTCTTGGGTTTCATCAGTTGACCCATCATGGATAAGATATCTTGCCCGCCCGTAGGTCTAGCGTTAGCTACATCCAAATCATGGAGAGTGACATCCTGAACGATTTCTTTCCTCTTGTGAACTTCTCCTTTTGGAAGAGGAACATAATCTTCAGCCTCTAGATCGTATTCAGTTGCATATGCATCAGATCTTCCCTGACGTTTCACCGCTCCGCTGTTAGCTTCGATGTAAATCACATCCCCTTCTGTAACCTGTTAACAAAATCCAGTTAAGATTCAAGCCCGCTTCATCACGTTTTCTCTATATCCGAGTAATTTCTCTGCTTCAGTAAAATTTGTTACCTTTTCTTTCTGAATGGATTCATAAATGGAAGGATCAAGCTTCAGCTGTTTGGTTCCTTTGGATGTTTTCAGACCGACAATAACATGGCTAATACTTTTACCATAGCCACCCATCGGGCTCTCCGTTTCCACAGGCGACAACTCCGTGACTTCACCTTCATAGATTTCCTTTGTTTCTGAAAACGAAAAGAAAGCCGTTAAGAATACTCTCAATACTAATACTCTCTCTTCTCTCCACAGTTATTTCTGACTTATTTCTATGAAGTTTCACTTGCTCCCACCTTTGATACGCAGTCCAATAGCCCTACGGAAATGTTCCATCAGAACTTCTGTCTTCTTAATTTCGCTCGAGTACACTTCCGAACCTACCATTGGGCAAAATGGGACTTTGTTACCAAGATCTTGTGCAACTGCCAAGGCAATAGCAGTTTTCCCAGTTCCAGGAGGACCAGCCAACAATACAGCTCGACCGGCCATCTTTTTCGCACGGATCATGTCACAAATAATTCCAGCCGCCTAAAAAAATATAAATTACACCAACTCTGGTCAATTCATTGTAGCCAAAAAACCGAACATAAAACGGAGACAAAAGTTTAAGGTTTTCCTACTTCTCGAGCCTCCAATTGACCCACGAGGCCAGCTCCCTGAGCAAGGGGAACTCCATTTTCGTCCAGTCCAAGACCCTTGACATGCGAATGAGTGGCAATTCGCTGAGTCTTCGCAGTACTTCTCACTTCCTCGATTTTCATAATTACAGATTTTCCAATCGATTTTCTTCAAAATTATCCGAATTTCTTAGCCGCACATCCACGATTATGAAAAGCAATTATGGATTGAATGCAAGAATGAACCACGGCGGGCAAAAATGCCATTACATCGGCTTGTTCGATTTCCGTCCGTGAGTGACGCTCGACCATCGAGCTGCGTTTCTATGGCAATTGATTTAACAAATTCCCGATCGGCACTAACTCCAATGATTCACGTGGATTTGTAAAGGAAAGAATCATTTTCTGTAAATTACGTTCAACTAATTAAATTGCTCGTCATAACTTCAATGAGTTAGTCATCCACCTAAAAACTTGTATGAATAAATAGTGACAATTCCGCCAAGGTAAATCAGAGTGCAGCTTCCAAAGCACGCGGGTTGTGATCAAGGTTAATAGTTCAAAAGTTTTATTATTGCTTAAGAATATCCAGTAATTTGAGTTTGCGAGGGTGTGTGATTACTCAAAAGCCGAAGTTTGACGAGAGAGTTATTAATTTGTGTGCTATATTTCTAGGTTAAAAGAGCCTCGAGGGAGTAACTAATTCAGTATTCGAAAATGGCATTTACATTTGCGGCGTTTTCTTACATTATCGCGTTAATTCTAGACGCTTTCCTCATTTTCTTCTCTATCTTTCATGTAAGTATCCACCAGTTTTTGCCTACGCATTTTTTCTTGATTTGAGGGTCAAATTAAATAATAACGTGCCATTTGTGTTCTGCAGATTATTGCTTTTGATGAGCTAAAGACGGATTATAAGAATCCTATCGAACAATGTCAAAGTCTGAATCCGGTAAAGTTGTTTTACTATACACATATTATTGAGAATGCTTATCTTTATTCTGATTCCATGTTTAACTTTTCATTTTTATTGATATTACAACAGCTGGTGTTGCCAGAGTATGGAATACACCTGTTCTTCAACATCTTATTCCTGATTTCGGGAGAATGGTTTTCTCTGTTGCTAAATGCGCCGCTTATTGCTTACCACATCAACAGGTAAAGAAATAAACTTTCCGCTGCGCATTTGAGATTTGTCGAGAACCAGCCAATAAGTATATGGATGGAATGTGTTTTCATAATTTCCAAATTTACATGATTATTATGATGGCTGTTTCAGATACCGTACCCGACCGGTTATGTCAGGTTTGGGAATCTACGACCCGACTTCCATTATGAATACAGAAGTTCTAAACAAATGCCAGCGCGAAGGATGGATTAAGTTAGCATTTTACCTCTTGTCATTCTTCTACTACCTCTACGCAATGATTTACTCCCTAATTACCTACTAGACTGACTGTTATTACGTCAGTGAATAACTAACGAACTTTGTGGCTGTGTCAAGTGTTCTTCCCCCATGTGTGTTATTGGAGTACATCGGAAAGTTTTGTTAGTCCAAACGAAATATGATTTATTGCAGTTGTGTATTTTCTCTAATGATGTACTTACCACTTCGTCACATGCACTTTACTCTTGCTCTGCACAAAAACTTTTTACCTGCTGTAACTATAGGCTGTAATACCTGTGAAAACTTTTTGAGTAAAGCTACCCACACAATAAGAACAACAACATAATGTGAACAACAAGTTAACTACTTACTCTACTTGCAACTCGGTGAAATGAATTATAATCTTGTAATATTTATTCATCTTTGATAAATAGTAATATTAATAAAGTTCGTTAAATCTACTTGTGATAGTGGTACTCTCGGAGATTGCTTTACATTTCAGCTGATCAATCTTATACGAATTGGCAGGATACAATACGATAGGTGGTCTCCAGTTTCATTCTGCTGTAATTGAAAAGTTACGTATATTCTTATCGCTCCAGACACCATTATTTGCTATTTTCCGCACTCAAAATATCCATCAAAACTAGTTCTATAGTTACATGGTTGACTTTTTACACCTACTTGGAAACAGACTGGATAAAAAAGCCCCAAAAATACTTGACTAACTTGAGTAGTAATAATAACCGCACCGGGAAGGTTAATAACAATACGTGAAAATAGGGTATGAAATTGATTGCAGCATATAACATACAAACAGGACGTATGGCTTTTTTTGAACATTTTAAAGATCATACCCATTAGGACCTCTGAGTTTTTACATACTATGCATTGCCATATGTGATGTTCTTTTAGTAACAAATTTGCATTGACATAATAGTCATTCAGGCTGGCAAATCCTGAGGGAAATATCTCGTAAGAACTGCCGTATATCTGTTACACAAACTAGCCTAAATTTTAGGCCCTAAACACAACGTTATCGACGTAACACCCAAAAAATACCCTGGACCCGAAGAAACTTAAATTGCAAAAAAAGAGCATTACAAGTATTAAGGCACCCCTACAGGGAATGAGTGAAGCCAGGAATGCATTATATTATACACCTCACGAGGACAATTTGGCAACTGCATTCACACGTCTTGAGTATCTTTCAGACATTGAAACAAAACTAAATCATAAGCAATTTAAACCGCATAAGGATAAGTTTCTACACACAAAATAATACACTGGAATTAGAATGTAGTTCCAAAAAAATATTGGAATGAACCCAAAAACGGGTGCAAGCAAGCCAGCTTATTCAGCTTTACTTGGCCAGTTTTGACTGGAGCCATTCTTCAGTCAGTTCTTCCAACTCTCTGAGCTCATACACCCGCGTTATGTCAATCTCCTTCTGAAGTGACAGTTTGCTCCCTGCATACATCATCTGAAGTTCTGGTTTGCAGTCCCGTGGGGTAATAAAAATAAAGCAGAGCGGATATGAGACTCTCCCATCTTCATGTTCCATTCGGTATGACAGGACCACAAACCGCGGTTGGTGATCTGGCAACTCTTCCACAAGCTCTTCGATTGTAATATCCTGCATAATAAGAAAAGCATAAAATCCATTACAACCTTGAAACAAGCCAAAAAAATGAGCGTGAATCCTTCTCATTTCCTTCCATACTTACATCCAACTTCTGGTCCAGAATCACCATATGAGAATCTCGATCAACTTTCACTATAAACAAAATTAAACCATTTCCTTTAAAATCTCCATATATGAAGCACATTCTGTACGCACTGCAAACTCAAACTTACTGATAATGGCCGAATTTTTCGTATTATCCTTCCGGAATCGAAATTCTTTCAGCATCGCCTTCAGATTCGTATCCACATCACAAACTTTCATATCCCCCGACTGCAAATAAACAAATGTTCAAAACCATTAAACCAATTCAGCACTGAAAACCTTATCCTTATAATTTTTGAATAAACTTACCATTGTTAATGTATAACGTGTAAGTTCCAATTTCGTAAGAATGACAATCGAAAATAATTATTCCAATAAGCGCCACGCCTTCGTCGTCCAAGGAATTTATTGCTAATAGCCGGAATCTGTCAATCTGAAGCTTCCTTTGGTATTTAATGTCAGTAGCACTTTCTCAAGCCTGTGATACATATGTAGAGGACAAATTGTAAGATCCTAATAGAATAAATCTGTAAAATTGTAATGACAGTCAGATACTAACCTGTCATGAAGTTTTTATCGTTTTATAAAAATTAATTTAGTGGACAGGCTCAAGTTTACAGACGCTGATGATGCTGCGACCATCACTGATTGAGAATGGCAAAAACCAATTCAGTGACTAAGCTTGGCGGAGCAGGAACAAGAACAACTGCTGGGCCTGTTGCTCCATAAGCACAGCATTGACATATGTACACACATGCAATCAAATCCAGCGCCTAAAGTCTGCGTGCGCAGTGAACAAGGCAGGGCGGTGGGTTTTCAGTGTTGTTTGCCATTTACGAAATTATCGAGAAAAAAACTGCTTAGAAAAATAAAAATACAATTTAATTATTGTGTTTTCAAGATCCCTTTAATTACGTTGATTACTCCACCAAGTTAGCGTCTTCGGTGCGAGCGAATGATTTATGCAGTTTTCCCCTTAAATTCATGCGAGAGTCACTGCTAAAAATATTGACAGCTTGACTGTGAAATTCTATTAGTTAAAGTAAATATTTATCCTGAATAAATCCGTAATGGTAGTCACTTTAAGGGGAAATTTATTGCGTAAACATTAAAAAGGAAGAGGTGAAACTTATTTAGTGAATTTGTGAAAAATTAGTTCACAATGCAAAGGTAAGTTGAATACATAGTTGCTTATTGATACGAAGGGAAATATTTACTACGGAGGTTCTGAGAACTTTGATGATGGGAAATTCTAATAATTAATTTTGGTGGATATTACAGAAACAGATCTCAAATTCAGAGCACGTCGTCTCAACAGGCTTCGTCGTCAATGATTACGCGATCTCGATCGGCGTCCGCCAGCTCTAGGACGTCAAATTCAGGAAGTTCATCCTCTGGATCGTCCTCGTCAGGATCTTCGTCTTCGTCTTCATCATCTGGCTCTGATAGTGATTCTAGTACGAGTGGTACTGAAGCGTCAAGGTAAACATTTATTGGATTGTTTTTTTTTCAATGCATTATGTTTAGGGTTAGGAGGATATAAAGCTGCTTTGTATGGGCGACTTCTGAGAACTTGTTGTTTGTATTATTGATGACTATAAGAGTTGTTTGATTAATAATATGTGTGCCAATATTTTAGAGCAAGCAGCAGAAATAGTAGGGCTAGTCGTGCAAGTAGATCATCTCAGAAGAATAAGGGGAACAGTGTGAGTCCGAAGAAGCCTGGACAACAGAAAGGGGGAGCAGCTGCTAAGAAGGCAGGTCCACAGTCCCCTGCTACTCCAAATCCGGCTCCTCCAAAGGCTCGCATTTCGGGGACTGTGACAAATACCAAAACAGTACCCAGAAGTAAAGCTACAGCTGTTAAAAATGCTCGCCGGAAAAGCCTCGCAGCATCATCGTCTGGTGAGTGAATTGATTAATAAATGATTTGATTTTTTATTGAAAGGTAGCCTTCTTGACATAGCGTTTTTATTTTGTAGAATCGGAGGCTGTTGTACCCGAACCATCCCCAGTGATAAAGAAAGTGGGAAGCAAGCCACCCGCGAAAGTTATTTCTGTGAAAAAGCCACCAATCGTGTCGGGCAAGACGCCTCCGAAGAGAAAACCGGCTGCAACCATAGCGGGAATCGCGGCCTCCAAAGCTGCCAGTAAAAAGACATCCCAAGCAAACTCTGCGGGGACAAAAAGTGCAGCAAGTGCAGCTAGTGTTCAGAAGAAACTGATGAAAAGCATATTCTCACCTGACAACTCCAGCGAAGATTCAGATACAGATAGCAAACCAAAAGTGGAGAAAGTTAAAGCGAAACCTAGCACGCCCTCCGTCACTCGTGTGACACCTTCGAAAGCGGCTAAGAATGCAGCTGCTGCTGCTAAAAAAAAAGGGACTGTTGGGAGCAAAGAAGAAATCAAGAAAAAGAAGGGTATCGTTCCAATAACTCCAGCGGAGGTAGCTACAAGTTCATCAGCTTCAGGGAGCAGCAGCGCTTCAACGTCTTGTAGCTCATCAGATTCAAGCAGTGACTCGGAAGAAAAGAAAAACGAAGGCGTTAATAACAAAGATGGCTCGGGAAAAAAGGAATCATCGCCTGCATCTAGCTCCCATAAAAGGCCCATGACAAGAAGGGCAAGGGGAGCGGCGAAAAGCAAGACAATCAATACAACCACAACATTTAACCAGAGTGCGTTGACCAAGCCTCAATCTCAGAATGCTCCACCTTGGGACAGCGATTTCTCGGATGAGCCTAAATCTTTGGCACGAGTTCCTGCGAAAACAAATCTGAAGAGTCGACAGAAGATCACTGAGGAAGATGAAGAAATCTTAGAAAGAGAGAAGAAATGCCCCTTCCCATGTTGTGACTCGCAGGGGCATCTTAGTGGTAAATATGCTACACATTCAATGCTCTCAACCTGTCCAAAATATCACGGCTTTACACCTGAGGAGTGCAAGGTAGGTGTTCAACGCAATGCACTAGAATTCTGTTTCTGATATGTACACGGTGAATTGACTGGTCATGATAAAAATCACTTATAAATTCCAGGAAAATGCTGACGAGAGAGCGAAGAGAGAAGGAGAACGCAAAAAGTATTATGTAGCTAATGTACCTCATCACAAGAAGCCCGCTAAGTTATCTCAAGAAGCTAAAAACTGGGTTAACAAAATCAAAGAACTTAAAGCTCATGACACTGCTGATGGTGAGAGCGGCTTCCATTTACCTTTAAGATTAAAAGACTATTATCGGAGCTATTAAAGAAATGCATTTTTTCTTCTCAGGTCTTTGCACTCAGTACGATTTGAGTCTTTGGAATGATTCGCTTGCATTGGCTGCCGGCCGGGTAGAGCAAGAACAGGGAGAAGGTTTGGGACTGCGAAGCGTGGCCATGGGTAGATGGGAAATGTCATGCTGGTGTGCCAGTCCATATCCCGAGCCTTTATGTCGGTGCAGACGACTTTTTATTTGCGAATTCTGTCTGAAACCTGTCCAAAGTGGCACAGTTCTGCGAAGGCATTGTGCAAAGTGTGTATGGCGCCATCCGCCTGGGGATGAGATTTACAGGTTAGCTTTCTGTTACGATACGAAGGATGGAAAGATGTGTTTTTTATGTAGAAATATCTGGCGTGGGAGAAGACGAAAAGAGAAGGAGCGATCAATTATTTATTTTTTCTATTGTTTTATTTTTTGTGTGTGAAACAGGAAAGAAAGACTGTCAGTTTGGGAGGTTGATGGGAAAAGCCAGAAGACATACTGCCAAAACCTATGTCTACTTGCCAAATGTTTTCTAGACCATAAAACTCTGTATTTGGATGTAGACCCGTTTTTGTTCTACGTAATGACGTTAGCTGATTCCACTGGATGCCACATCGTAGGATATTTCTCTAAGGAAAAAAATGTTAGTAGCTCAACCTTCTTGCTGTGTGTTATTTCTTAATTTAGATTTCATTGGTAATCATGTTTACTTTTGGAAATTTTCAGAGCTTTCTCAACTATAATGTTTCATGCATTTTGACTCTGCCACCGTATCAGAGGCAAGGGTTTGGTCGACTTCTTATTGAATTTAGTAAGTTAATTTCCGACCTCTCTGTTTCATGTCTGGCTTACGTTTGTTGAGGAGCACGTGTAATGAAATTACATGTATGACTGTCTATCTATCCTTTTGAACAGGTTACTTACTGACGCGGGTCGAAGGAAAAGTAGGTTCACCGGAAAAACCACTCTCGGATCTTGGTTTGATCTCATATAGGTCGTACTGGAAAGATGCAGTGTTGAGAAGACTTTGTGCTTGTGCTTCGAGGGAAATGAATGTCAAAGGTAAGTTGCTCAACCGCAATCGAATTATGTCACTATGCGCTTGGTGGGTGGTTGCCTCTCTCGAACGTAAAATAATTACTGGTCTACTTCAATTAACAGACCTCAGTATGGAGCTTGGCGTAACAAGTGCGGATTTGATATCCACACTCCAATTCCTTGGAATGCTAAAGTACTGGAAAGGGAAGCATCTTGTTCTGAAGAAACAAGACGTTCTTGAGGAGTATTTGGAAAGAGTGCGTCGACGTGGTGAACAAAGGACAATTGACTCCAACTGTCTTCGGTGGCGGCCCTACCAACCACCACCAGAAACACAAAACTGATACAAAAAGCTGAGCTCTACTGTTGCTGCTTCGGGTTTGTATGCTGATAAATTACTCGTACACAGTCGCACATCATGGTTTCTCGTGATGAATGCGATGCCTGCTCACCGGTCCAGCTTTTGCTTATCATGGTTCTTCTCCATGTTCTTCGTTTTGCGCATCTTTTAAGTCCACTGAAGGATGTGGAAGTCATTCCCAGTTTTAAATACTCGCAGCCATGTTTCTCCAGAATTTCGGTATAAAACCAAGCGGTCAGGCTTCACTCGTGTTCAAACTGAAATACGTTGCTTGCCATCAAGGTTTGCGTAGAACTGTGAAGCGCACTGAGTACAATTTATTTTAGTTTTAATTTGTCAGTAATCATTATGGGTTAGCTGTATTGCGTCAGTATTATGTTTAGAATAGAAAGGAGGAGCAAGAACATTGTCGGTGTTGTATTCATTCAGTCTGTGTTTTAATATTGATAATGATTCTGTCCGTCATTACGTAGAGAACGGAGTTACATGTCACGGCAAATGGGCCCGAATTAATACGTTTAAATATTTACATACTTGATGATAATGATGTCGTATTGCCTGCTGTTATGATTGTTATGGTCGAAATCGTGTTGTTATGTACGTAGTAGTGTTTCCATATGTAAGAATGCCAGGACATTTTGTTACGTTCGTAAAATAATCATGTAAATTCTGAACTACGTAAGGAAGAACCACTTATTGGAATACAAAATAACAATAATAATCGCTACTCAGCTACAAAACCAAGTTCGGAATAAAATTGGATTTTAATAACTTTCCCGTATGAATTTCTTCTCTTTGTGCGCTCACTAACTCTGGCGTAACTATAGACATGGGTTGTCTTGTTATTAATACACAGACAGTTTCAAAACTAATTACAAGTTTTCAAACTCTTGTCATGATTGCCAATCCGAGGTTCATTCGTGGAATTATCAGATAACTATGATGAGATTCTTGAAGCTCCTGCCAGAAAAGGATGGAAGGGAAATAGTTTCAGGCGCAGTAATATGGCATCATTGCACATTTAAGACACTGGGGTTACGATAGTGATAGATTTCTCCAAGATTGGTCTTGCTAGAGGGTCTTCTTTGACTTATATGGACTCCGTGGGCTGGAACGACTCTAGTATATGCTGGGCTAGAAACGGCAGGTAATAAAATCATGCTTTCTCCGTAAAATGTTTGAAGCATTCCGAATATCTTCGTTCATTCATAAGCCGCAGCTTGATTTAGAAATAATGACAGTAGTATCTCCTTCAGCACACCTATGATTTATTTTATGACATGACAATAAAAGTAAAATCATCAACAGCCAGTTTGTGTCAAATTGACTGCTTCCGAGAAGGTAGTGAGTACCTATAAGGCTGCAGCCAATAACCTGTGAGTGAAAACTCTGTTTTGTTGACGCCGTTATGTGGTATCTTCCCGACACACTCGTAATAAAAATTTCGCCTAGTTTACCACAATTTTTATTGCTACAACAACTCAGAAAACATTTTTTACAGGTTTTCATGGTACCATGACTGTCTTACCGAGTATATCTGCATCTTAAGGGCAATATGATCGACTGCTACATTTCAGGGCTGCTGCCATCATTCCCAATACCCAGCCATGTGTGACGGATTATTGCGACAGAATTTTTTTCAACGTGGTTTTATTGACAAAAAAACTTTTCCACAGGTACTGTACATTGCACCATCAATCATTCAATCATGTGAACAAATACCTTAAATCTACTACAACACAGCATCCTGAGCTGCTGCCCTATATATTACTTTTAAAAACATTATTATTAGTATAGCCATCACAATATAGTTTCTTCTGATTAGCAAAATGCGTATTCACGACCCTCCTATATAGCTTAAAATAATCATAACAATATTGAGATAGCAACACGTTACATAGCAATTATTATTACAGTCTAGTTTAGCAACCTTTCAGCAAAAATTCCAAGCACTCATACAGGTATTTTTTGTTATTTTGTAGCGACTTTAACGAAGGTGCTTGCGGGGCTCAAGCTTTTAACTCACTTCAATATAAAATCGCTACAAAATCTCTTCATAATTTATTTCCTGTCCTTCTAACATAATAGCACAAAATAAGCAATAAAATCCGTCGGTTTCATGTTCTAATACTAAATCATTCATACTTGAATGTTCAACTGACATTCATCATCATCATCATCATCTGCTTTCTCCCTCTCCCTCTGTCTCGCTTTCTCCATGCACTAGTCGTATCTCTTCATTGGACGTCGTAGCAGCAGCACACTGCATGCATGCGTCAACAGAGTAAAAGTTATCACCGGCTTCCACAAGATTTGTGGAGAAGATGCTGGATGAAATTGAAAACAAATTCAATTCGTCCACAAGATGAATGGAAACAAACTGAGTTACACTACAAACTTGGAATTGGACCGCTGTGGCTGGAAAGAAGAACAGCTGTCACATGAAAATTCTAGACATAACGTGTGCAACATTGGCTTCAATGCTATCTTTCTCTTCCTACGTGATGGAGATATACCTTGGGGTATCGTGAACTGTAAAATAAATGTATTATGTTCTTGGATCTACAAAATACTGGTGTAAGCAGTACATAGAAAGGGAATGGATTTGTAGGGAATTTTATCTGAAGATTTAAGGTCTCGAAATTAAAATTTTCTT
>JAQFYD010000870.1:0-14761 GCA_034694225.1 Bourletiella hortensis | reverse complement strand
TTGACATACAACGGTTAAATAAAAAGATAGCGTGGACTTATTTTACTCAACTCAGGCTCAAACATTGATTCACAAATAATAATAAAAGTAAATATGTCATATTTCATCACGCTATTGGTGGCGACAGTTTGTGTTAAACTCTGGCAATGAGACTGCATCAGTTACATACTGATACACTTTGCGACTTAGCATTAGAGCCATTTTGCAGTATAGACGCCTCCGTCCGTCTTCCTAATGAGCATTATTTACCTTTCCAAAAAAGTAAGAGGTTGAGCTTTTGATTTGCTGTTTAACAGCTTTGGAGGAACGGCATAATGTTGTTTGTAAGACAGGATGCATTTTCATGTGCATTCAAGAGCGCTAAGTGCATTTCGTGAGAAGCCATACTACAACAGTGAAGCAGCAGCTATAGCTATGACAGTGACAGGAGGACAGTGTTCAAGTTCAGATGTAACTGGTTACTGCGTTTTCAGGTCATAAGGGCAACATAATGAGAAGAACATTTATCCAATTGAGTGTCAGATGATGATGCTGTGTACGCAGCTTAAGTGAAGCTACAAAAAAATCAAAAACCTAATACTCTTTTCAACTTCTCTGTCACACTTGAAATTGGAAAACAACTTAACGGTCAGGAGCTGAAAATTTGGGTCATATATTTTCGGCAATCAAGGAAAAGGATCTAGGAGACTTGAGAATGTGGTTGAAACTAGTAGGCATTTATGAGATCTAAAGGACAGATGAATGACCTTGAGAAGTTACTCAAAATATGAAGGGGGAAAGAGTGTGAGAGAGGCAGAAAGATAGAGAGAGAGAAAAAAAAGACGTGAAGCAAACGAGCGTCAACAATTTTCTCAGAGTGAATGAGAAAATTAATGAGTTTGCTCATGTAGGTAAAGTGAATATTAATGGATAAAGGCATTACAGTCAGCGTGGACGTGCCAACAGATAATTAAAGACGGGGGAAGAGTTGCACATAACAGGTAGTAGAAGAAGCTTGTATTCGTGGAGGCAGGCATATTGTGGTTAATAGCCTCCTTGAGTAACTGAGAAACCTTACATTAACTTTGTTCTGACTGAATGTACGGATTTTAGCTACGACAACCACGTACAAAGATTCTCATGTGTAAATGAACACACTTGGCCGGATACTATACCTTACCATCCTGTTCCTTTTCTTGCACACTGACCACAAATACTTCGCATACTTCTCCGTAGGACTTATGGTCAGCTGCAATCGACCTGGCTGCTGTCTGGCAAATAAAATTGCTCCGAGAAAAACACACAACCAGTTTAGTGGAATTTGCAGGAATGTCGATAGAGACTCACAATAGACTTCCCAATGTGAGGCAACAATAATCTAAATGGCAGAAATATCACTGAAACCGAGTTACGTAATTTAATGGGGGAGCTATTTGGCGATATGTGATGCGGGAGAGGTGCAGAATATGCAATGGTTTCATCCCACGAGTTCCATCAAAGTGATGGTTTAGCGGTAATACTATGGTCAAGTGCCGGCTTTCCTCGCATATGCTTTTCAATGGAAATACAAATTTTTAGGGTACCGGCGAAAAAAATCCAAGTCAGGACAATGTGCTCCAACCAAGAAATATGCGAGATTGTTACTGTATTGCTATAGCATTGTCATGTTGTGTGTTCGCCATTGCAAAGGAACAAGCTTTTACAAAGCGTAGAAGATGGGCTTGCATTGTACTACGAGCTTAATTTGTATGTAATCCTCTAGTGGTATTTAATGCTTACAACAGGGATTCAAATCTATACAGCGGAATCTGCATTATGCTCTTTCCATTGTGTTAAACCGAAAACCATGAGTTCCAAGAACTTTAGCATTAACTAAGCATTAGCGAGTGTCGGTTGGATATAGCGTGAAAATGTGATTGCTAGCAAACCATCACTATCATGCTAACTGTTGCCTCTCCAATAGAAGCTTCCTCTTTCCTCCTTGAAAATGTTATTCGTATGGAAAGGCTAATTGAAACTGTGTTATTAATACTTAATAACTGGTCGCTGGATTTTCAGAAACCGGCGTATTTAGTATGAAGTAACAAGTTTATTGCTGTTGCAGTTCAACGATGGGTAATTCGACAGATGAACGTAGAAAGGAATCGATCATTCTTTGTCACTGCGATTTATTATCTCATGGACAGCTGATCAAATTTTCTCTCAATCTTGCACTACGAGGTACCGTGTTCATAACGCATGCTGTAAGCATTATCACGTATGATTATTTTAAGTAAAAAGTTCACTAATTGAGTCGATTATTAAACATGAATGGTTTGTCTTCGCTGTTGGTGGCCAATCGCTCATTAGTAGCTCAGAAACATTGACAGCTTGTGTGTAATTTGTAAGTGAAAGTCTACAGAATGAAGTCTGCCCTAAGAATATGCATATGTATGCGCATAAATTAATAAAAGTAAAAGATTTATATTGTCATAAAATTAGATCGTATCATGTTAGGTTGTGCCAAGCTCTTACCCACTTACGTCTTTCGTTGAGCTACATACAACAATGAGAAAGTTATGCGCGGTGATGGATCTCTATTTCTTTCCATACGGATGACCAGGTAGCCAAAAGAAATCTAATTAAGAAGCAGTCCTAAGATTTATATACAACAGCTCTAGTTCTCATTTGTTGCAATCAACTTGTTTCCTCACACTTGATCTAATAGATGCAAATAATCCCATCATTATTAAATACAGCTACGTCCATAGAGTGCATTGTGCCAAAAGGCTCATATCCGCCTTTCTTCTAACTCTTGCGGTTGGCAATAATTATCATGATAAAATGAGACAAGTTGTACACGATATGCTTCTACTACTATAGACTAGAGCTAAACATATTTGGCATTAAATTAGCTATGCGGATGTAAATTTGGTTTGTAGAGCTGTTATTTTTGCTCTTAGGGATTTAATCCGTGGGTGCCGGAGAAGTTGTCTTGGTAAACCAGTTTAAGGTACTCACTCACAGATCAGATGTGACGCATATTATAGCAGCCCTCTGTCTCTTTTTCTTGCTGTATGCATAGCAAACATAATATTCATCTTGTATGCATGCAGCTGCCAATGAGAATTATTAATATGGCGAATTGTAACAAGCTTAGCATTAGATTTAGAGGCCCACAGGAACTTTAAATCGTCCTCATGTAGCTATAGCTATGTAGCTAATACACGAGCATTTTTCAAGGCCTAAGTCATGCGTAGGATCCGTTCATATTATTGCTTTAGGTGTGGGAATTGTGTACCATCCGTCAAGCCAGGAACAACAACAACAACAACAACATCATCGTCATGAACAACAGTCATGGCAACAATGCTCCATCATGTTTACAATGATATGGCTATTTTCATTCCTGGCATAACTCCTATGTTTCGAACGTATTGTGTAATACTTGTCCGTGAAAGTATGATGCATTTAGATCTAATAATGATTTTATGTATTTACAGCAACTGCGAGAAGTGATTCCTCACGTGACGATGCAACGTAAACTGTCGAAAATTGAAACTCTCACTCTAGCCAAACACTACATTATGGCACTTACCAATGTCATTTGCGACATGCGTGGGGAGGAGAAGCCTTACAAGTAAGTCTTAAAAGTAACAGCAATAAGAATGCAAGTAGCTATATATCTATTGTTCTTACCTCTTATTGGATTATGTCCGAAAGTGTGCTTTTTGTCTCTTAAGCTCGAGCGAGAATGTAGATAATGTAGAAGTATATGACAAAGCTATGCTAACTCTCACGTAACTAATTTTTCTGGTTTCCTTTTTGTCCGGTGGATGACATTGAGTAATCAGAAGAAGTGTGAGTGACGTAAGGAAGGGCATACAGTGGGCATAGATCAAGTTCATATTATTATTATGGTTTGTATAATAACCATTGCTGAAAGGCCCAAGTTCCTCAGGAGAGGAACAAACGACATGCATTCTATTACACCGGTTGAATAGTCACATTTAATGTTATCTCACGTGTCTGCTTGTACTAAGCTGACCTTCATTTGTGCCTTCTTAATGCTCTTATTGTGCTTAAGCTTTGGGGAATTTTCACAATGTTGATGGTCTAGAAAGAAGAAGAAGAGGGGAATTGAAAAGAAAGCATTTATTGTTTTCCGCAGCTTACTAATTGTAGGGTCAAGTGTATTAAATCAAAGTGAAGAGGGGGGAATTGGATAGAAGATAAAAAATTCCTGAGGTTGAATATTTGAACAGGCCGAATAATAACAGTGGGGAATTGTTAATGAGAAATCGGTTTTATTGGTGTGGTTGAACTCATCATTGAGCTGAAAATCATCATGATCGTCCATCTCTCAGACTTACAACAACAACTCTCCCACACAGAGATAGCTATAGGACAAGATCTTAGCATAAGATTTATGAGGTATATTTGATTTTGATGGCTCATCTGTTTCTCGTGTCTACTGTCTTTTTGATATAAAGTTTGAGATGATGGTGGATGATAATGGAATATGTAAGCTGGTGTTTGGAGGAACATCTCTCGCGTCATCCAAATTATTATGCATTAAAGGCTGATGACTGTAACATGTAAATATTGGAGTTTTGTGTGCATCTCACCGACACAATGTGAGCAAAAAGAAGTTGGCTATAGGGAGGGAGGGATGGACGCCTCTATGATCTTTGATTGCAGCAGTAATTCGGAAGAGTTTCCAGTGTTTATAACTGATTAACATTCAGGAGCTAGTCAAGCAGGGTGTGTTTTTTATCATATTATACAGAAAAGATATTACTCAGTCGTTCAAGTGGTGTAAGCATTTACGATGAGCTGGATTGCGCCGCATTGTAAAGGCATGTACGTGCCGTTTTTCATCTATTTGCTTTTCTCATAGACTTCTTCCCAAGCATTATTGTACCCCAGGCTGATGCTTGCTGTTCCTCATCTGTATAATCTCCATAGCTTTGAGGCTACTACACGTACTTACCCGAATGTTGAAGAAGCAAAAGTTAGATCATTGCTAGAAGAGAGATAGTATAGAGGAGAGGTATGTGTTCTTCCTCTGCGAGACACGATTAGCAAATTAGAGTTCACAACTACCTTACCCAAGTTCACGCTATATTACAATGTTTTTTTCTTCTTGTATGAAAGAACCATCCGCTGCATTTTATACAGCAGTATTAATCAAAGTCCTTTGCGAGCGACTTTGTGATTTTGCTCATTACTATGCATCGATGATTATTGTGATCAGCAGGCTATAGAAGAAGCTGAATTATATGGGCCGGTTCCGAGAGTGAATCAAAGTTTACCTAGGAGCTTATGTTGTTGCTGTAAAGTATATGAAATACGTATGGAAAAATTTAGAAGACTATTAGACTTCTTGGTAGACAAGGTGTCTATAGCCGCGCTATTACTTAAAGGTCATTTGTCAGTGCCATTTGTGCAGATCCAGTATGTAACTGAAAAAATGTCGCGCGGGCTGGGCATGATTCCTCCAGTAGCAAACCCGTTTTGACACTCATTAAATATGTATATATGTCTGTGTGTGCCAAAGGCTAGACGTTTTTGAAATCAGCAACATAGTAATAATGACAGCTTTGAGAAGCTTATCGTGCACCCAAGAATATAGTGAGCTATGTCGCGTAGACACTTACCGTCGGAATATTTTTCCCCAGTTGATGATAAATAATCCATACAGAATGTGGCTTGGGGCTATCGCTATGCATGTGTGTGGATTTTCTGTATGGTCAGGACATGGTGCTGCTAAGTGTCATACTATAGCTGTATGGCGGAGAAACAAACAAACTGAAAATAAGCCTGAAGAAGAAGTTCATTTCAACTTGGGAGAGGAGTTAATGAAACAAAAGTGTCATTAAGGGAATCATTGTTGAAGTCAGGGAGTCATTTAGTGCTAATGTCGTTTTACCAGCTTGTATTCTTCTTCGTCCTCTGTATTCCTGATTCTCATTTAATTTTTCATGTTTTTCTTATGAGTCAGTCATTGAGCCTTCAAATGCAGAGGTGGAATGCAAGCAGACAAAGTCATTCTGTAGAGCTGCTACAGACCAGCACACACGGACTCAACTCGTAGCTACTATTTGTATATTGTGCTGAGGCACCTGTCGGACAGTCAACCATGGGGTTATGTTATTGACGGATAAACTCGTATGAACTTCTATGCAAATTTGAAGGTCGCCCTCTACTACAACTTGAAATGGATTTTGGTCACGTTGTGAGGGTTGCTGGAAAGTAATATGTTATGTTGTAGAACCTACAGCATAACATATTATACTTGGTACTGTCAGTCGTTACGGAGTTGAACTAATGTCCTCGGGCTTTTGCTTGGTCGTTTTTTAAAAGAATAAATGGACAGGGTAGATGGCCGAAGCAATTGTGATACAACTTTTGCTGGACACTGTTGCAAGAGCATTTAGAGGCTATCAGAGTAATTTGTGGAAAGGAATATTGCGATAAATACGCCAAGGCGGTAGTTCCGTCAACGTGGGAGGGTCGCCAGTGTAATAGATCGTAAATTACTTGGTGAAACCATCCAGCACGGTGGTGATATCTTATGCAATTATTCAGATCATGAGTGAACATACTTTCGGGTTCAGCTCCACATTTCTCGCCATTTGATGCAAACTTCGCCGCAGTAGCAATCAGTAGCATGTCACCATCAAGTAATAGTTTCAACGCGAGTTTTGGTCATTTCTCACGTTTTTGATGGCAAAAATTCTATGTAGGATGCACAAAGCAAAAACAAATGAATGCTGGGAGAAGCTGTAGTAGCTTTCTGTTATCTGAAGTATTTATGGCAGCTTTAGAAATGGAACTTGTCATATAGCGCTTCATTTGACGTTTGATGACGTTCGCATTATGATGACACGCAATTTTTCCTTTTATTATAATAATCCTTAGCAAATGGAATGTGTCTGCCGTATTGTGAGTACAAGCTAACATTAATCTAGTCGACGTTTAAAGCACCATGGGTGGACTTGGCTTCAGGGGTGTACGTTCTACCGAGTATGCAGAAAGGCACGCAACTAACTCGCGTAGTGGCTTGCATTGATATTTATATTACATGCCTAGATTTTAGTCTATACATGCCGAGTGCCAGCTTGACCTTGTGAAGACATTGTTCTTGACCTTTCTGCACACAAAGCGTTACCAAATATTTCCAGAACTGGCAGACAAGGACTATAGATGCCTCCAGATTCCGCATACACACTGAACCGAATGCTGTTTGATTAGCAAACGGCTTACGGGAATCGCTGTGGTTCTGTCAGTTACATAAAGCTCGTAGTGTTTAGACTTGAAACTAGAACGGGCGAAATGAAAATCGGCAAAATAAATTTCATTGATGACAGCCAACAGGAAGTTGAACTGAGACAAGGCGTACATTTCCGGGAATCTAAAAAAATCCAGAATCTCTTTGAAGCCATGTTTATATTCTGTCTAAATAGCGACCTGACTGTGCCCTGTTGTACTGTCTGGTATCTTTCGCATCTGCCTGTGTAATGATGGGAATTTCATGGGAGTTTCAGAGAATTTTAGCTCATGTGAAGGCGAGAGATATGGGTTACGTATACTTTCCACATTAGAATATTCAAGCCAGAGAATTATTAACTAATTTGACAGCCTTGCTTACTATGTGAGTAATTCTGCCCTGCCTTCTCAATTTCCCGTAAAATGGTAATTTATTTGACTCCGGCATTTCATGATAATTCGTTATTTCTCTTTCCCTTGGGCATTTCTGACTGACACAAAAAAGGAAATAATATAAGAGATAAAGTTAATGAGGGAATGATGGACTGCATCAACTGAGGTATTAATTTGCAAGAATAATGACGACGGAATTCATGGACAAATATGAGCGTAGATAAACTGAACTGTACTGATGACGGTTATTACTGACGTAATTAGTGAATGGCTTTATTTCACAAGAAGCTGAGTTTAGGTCACTTCCTTACACGGTAAATGATTTCCTTGGAATGGAAATTATCTGAGGAAGATATTTCTGACTATCCGGAGGAACATCGATATTACCATGAATTGTTAGTGTTGTGCCTTACTGATAGGTTTTCTTTCGTTCATCTCCTCAATGATGATTTATGAATTGACTTAATGAATGGCTATATTGACAGTCGACTGGAAAAAAACGTTTCGTAGTAAATTCTATTGCTTTCAGTATAAGTTTTGAGAAACTATTTATAACGATTTGTTTTTTTACTTGCAGATTCTTAGAAGAGTTGGCTTCTGCTCAGGAAGAGCAAGATGATGAGTTGGAAGAGCCGAATAACAACTCAATATTCATCCCATCTCCATCTTCATCGTCTGTGTCATGACGTGCCTTATTGGGGCAACTGTTTTAACGAAAACGTGTGGCCTCTGACCTTGTCATAAGTTCAAAGTTTCATTACCATATAGATAAACCCAGAGAATATTATGCCTGCATGCATCCAAAAGAATTTCTGCGTCGGGGAAAGGATGTTTCAGCAACTTGTATAGAGTATAGGTTATAATTTAATTACGACACTACTCCTCCAACCAATCTCCTCATGTGCAACTGTGTGTCCTAGAGAAAGTGCATTAATGATGACTAGTGCATAATGGTGTTTTACTTTGTTTATGTGATGATGAACGGGAAAGAAGATACGGCCAAGGATGATAAGCACGTGATTTTGTGTGCTGTAAAAGAAACGAACTGAAAAACAAATGAATCACAATCTATGGAAGCTGCAATATGACAATCCTGCTGATGAGTATTAAACTAGAAGACTTTGACTTTTCAATGACTTTGTGAATGTTTTCGCTGAAAATTCTTTTCTCAATCACAAAAAATTCTATGTGCTTTCACGCCACGAAAGTCTTTGCCAGGATTAGTTCAACAAACTGATGCCATCGCAGAATATCTGGTACGTGGGAGGTGTGATGGTATCCGGCCGTGATTATGATCTCTGCTCTTTCACATGGAACTGTTTGACCATTGGCTGTCATAAAGTCCAGCAAGTGAATAAAAAACAATAACAATGACCGGCTCAGAATGTTCTTAAGCGCAAAAAAAGAACGTACAAGCTTTCCAATCGGGTGAGAAGTGTCCGTATAGTGTGGAAGTGAAAGTTGGAAACTCTAACGAGAAACTTGTTACATTCCAGCCAGCCTCCTCAGTTAAAAGTCCTATGTGTGGTATAAGTCCTCGGAAATTGCATGTATAGACTCCTCCGAGAACGACCTTATATCATTTTTAAGGTCTCTATTTTCACCGTGTGAGCCATGTGTGAGACTTTTCCTTGTGTGTAAAACAGTGATAACTTAAGGGGAGAAGTTGTTGTAACATTAAACATCAAAAGGGAGAGGATTTTACACTTTTGCAACGTAAATGATGTAAAACTTTGAGCTAGTTGACAGTTTTTATGAATATTATTCATTTCGATTCTTACGGTATCGTCGTTATTAGAGTTAGTCTGATACTATTGTTATTATTATTATTATTATTGTCATGGTGGACATGCATGATTGTTCACTGCTGAATTTTCGCAATAATCCATCAGCAGTTATTAAAAAGTTATGCATATATAGTGTTGTTGTATTAAAAAGAATGGAGGCTTCCTCCGCTCGAGTTTTTATTATTATTAATATTATTATTATTATTGGAGTCAAGTGTTTGGTATTATCCATGTGAATCTTTATGCTTTGTATATATTTAATATTTAGCCGCCTGGTCAATGCAATCTATATGTTGTCATTTAATCACTACTGTTATTATTTTAGCTATTCAAGTCTAACCTGTGATGATGAGTGCATTGGAGTTTGTTGCTTTGCAAACTCCACGGCGGAAAGGAGTTGTGCATGCATGAAACCACAGTGTGAGGAAAATATGTATCCTTCTAATATGCAATATTACGAATGCAAAGTCCAATTTATGTTGCCTCTCGCACAGGCTCTACCTTAAGGACTTGAGTCCCTACCAGTAGTAGTAGTGCATATAAATAGCCAAATTTCAAATTAAGGTGATTATAGTGCTTGTGAGGAGCGTAAGAGCGTTACGTTGTGAGGTTTGGGATCGGTCCCCACGAAAAGTTTACTTTCAGTAGTTTTCTTGTCCATTCTCACAAATAGTACCTGTAAGTAATAACCATTCTGCTAGTGGCAATAGAAAACCTTCGTATTTGGGATAGTGTCGAATTCATCCGTTAAATTTTTGGGGAAAGTCTGGAACTGATTGAAACCACATGGATGTGTTGGAAGGATTAAGCGATTATTTTGCGGACTGGTTCACAGATGCAAATCTGTATCAGTGGTGCGAAAAGCGCATGTTACTTACTCCTCAGCCATTCAGTCGTGCTTGTGATTCATTCGGTTCTAAGCCTTTCTATGTAACTGAAGAACTTCTGTAGCTATAAAATGAATTATCTGTTCCGACAACGCTAAATTAAAATTGGTCCAAACCATGTAGAGGCTGAAACGCGAATGAGGGTACTGCTGGTTACAGAACAGTTGTGCAGAAGAAGAAAGAAATGGTGAAATTCGTATGCAAGTACAACCATAGTACTACTACTATTTTTCTGGGTTGAGGGACAGTAACTACTTTTTACAGTTTCTATACAGTAGCAAAAAATACTTAGTAAATTACCCATGTATCTTCTGGTCCGCTGGCAACTTTTCGTATTTATGACTTGGTTTTTGACAAGGAAAGGATCCTGTTCTCTGTGTTGTTGGTAAATCAAGAGCTTACTTAGATTTCAGTCGTGTCGGTAGATTATAATCCGCGGTCGCTTTAGGTAGTCAATAATTAACAGGAAGAAACAAGGGAGCTTGCCGATATAGCGTATAAAATAACAAAATATATGCTAGTAGGTATCTCATAGGCAGAGAATTTTAATGTGGTAGCGGTTACTTTCATTGTCAGGAACACTCTCCGTGGACCGGCGGCGGAAATCCTGTGGGTCAGGTCTCTTTACAAAATCGCACACGTTCCTTTCTTTCACTGCGGGAGTCGCCATTTATTTTCTTCGGAGCAGTTGCAACAGCATTGTTATTATTATGATCTGAAATGTGACAAAAAAATTAGAATCTTTGTGAGAGAGAGGATAAGGGTTGCATTAAGAAGAAATAATCAATCGGATGCGGAAAACAAAGCTGAGTAGGTGTGGCGATAGATAGAAGTCATGACACACAAAAAATTGATCGAAATTGCGTCATGTGGAATGATTTTGTCTTGCAAAAGGACGATGAATGCCAATCATGTGTAGTATGAAAGTGTAAAAGAAACTTTGTATACTCCATTGGGCACTGTAGAGATATAGGCATTGGTAAGGGGTTTATTAGTGAAGGAGTTATTTCATCCGCTTCAAACACTTACTTACTTACTTGGATCAACATTGGATTGAAAGTCATTGGCACTGTGAAGTTGTGAGCCGACTAAAGCAAAATCACAAATCCTTTCTGATTAATCTTAAGATAAGGGTAAAGAATACAGCAGTGTAACTTCGTAGAAGGTCCATTTCATTATTATGCTTTAATGATTCTTATCATTTTGGCAGTTCATGTACCTTGTCCTGTTGATGATTGATCCCGGCAAGAAGCAAAAGCAGCCGAGAATTCCATACAATGTACTTAAATGCTAAAAGGCCTCATAGTTTCAAGTTCCAATGACAAAACATTCCCAGCAGCGCTACTTATTATGCATGAAGGTTAGCGATCCGCAATGCCAAATATTATCTCTACTTCTGTCACAGTGCTTTCGTATTGCTAAAATTTTTTGCTCCTGGTTGAGAACTATGGTGCTCTTGTTGTGTATATAGTTGGTGTCGCGAATACTGTCAGATGGAATCATCATCTGTGATCACTTTGATTTCTGGTGAAAGTAGCAGGAGACTTGGGTCCACGGAAGCTCACATAATGTATAGGACGAATGGTCATGTTGTTGAGAATATTTTTGCGTTTATTGGCGGAAGTAGTGAAAGATGCGGCCTATACCACCGACCAGTTCAACATACCGGCTGAGGATCGGTAATTATAATCAAATCACATGGGTATAACGCTAATATAGTAGAAGGTCTACTGAAGCAGCTAATGTTCACCGTACTGCTGCTGTTGAATAATTATTCTTAATAGCAGACAATTAGAAGAAGAAAAGACGCGTTTTTATATTATTATGATTGCGTACCATCAGAGGGATTCGTATATTTTTACGTCTCCTAATATACTAGTAAGAGCTTTGTACCGCCGTCTTTCAAGTCTTTGTCATTTACCGACATAATGCACCATAATTTTTAACGTGATATATGCAAGAGACCTCAGCTTTTGCTATTAGTTCAGTGGGGAAAGCAGTATAGTTGTTGGAAAAGCAGAGAATGTTGGTTAGGATCACCTCTATATACGTTCTACTATCACTTTGCTTACGTGAACAGGCGAGAAAGAAAGAACTCTATAGTGTTTTTGATGATTATTTGAGCGAGTGTACAGTACTTATTCCTCTTCTGTGTCAATCAATAGTAATAGTTTGTTACAATTATTAACGATTGCCTTATTAGCGTCGATTACATGCTGCAATGCTTACGAATACATGTTAGTTATAGTAATTAGTTTTACGAGGCTGATCATTCATTATTTCATTATAGTAAGAATAATAATAATAATGTAAGCATGTACTGAGAATAGATATGCGATATATTTTTATATGATAAACACACACATGCTCAACTCATTTTCAACGGGAATAAAGCAACATTTGAAGAAGAATACGACAGCCATGGGAGTTAACCAACATTGTAAGGATAAGCTATATGAAACAGTTCAACAACAATAACTATCGCAGTTAAGCAAGATGATGAAAATGTGGCAGTTGCTTCAATAATACTAAAGGCTCAAGTTAGTAAGTTGAAAAGTTTCGATGAGATTTTTCATGAATTTGGAAGAATTTCTAATAGCAAGCAATTAAAATGTCAAAAGCCATGTATGCCCTCCTTTAAATATGAAAACTTACACAGCAATAATTATTATCAGCTCACACATCCGTCCATCCATCTGCTAACCAGAACCATCACCATGTAGATCATAGAGCCTGGTGTACATTTCTGCCCTTCAGCTTTTAAATCAGAGTATATAGTCATTTTACTCATGGATTGATGATGACCTAGTAAACTGTGAGACTTCAAGAAGCAAATGCCTCACAAGTATAGTATGAGCTCAGAGAATGAGTCTTCTGGGTGATTTTATTTATTGTGGGTGAATTCCGCCATTGTTCTTTGACGATGACGGTGTGTTCAGGATTGTTTTATTATTATCCAAAGCGGATGCTGTGTAGAAAGCATGGGATTAGTAGTTCCATGTGCTCCATGTGTGCAAAAGTATAATAATGTATTTCTAGGGTTGAAAACATGTTGGTTAACGAATGCCTGTATATCCTCTAGATATCAGTAGTAGTTTATCAGATCGTCTAATTTATTTATACGTGAGACAAGTCAAAGATTTTTAGAATTGCTGCTGCCTGTGAAAGCAACATCAAATGTGTTACATTTGTTGTCGTTTTCTCCATCTGTCTATGAGGTGATGGATGCAATAAGATTACCTTTCTGAGAGTGCCAATAATATTTAGTGACGTTTCGCAAAGGGAATTCTAGTGAGTGATGAAGATGACCGAACGACATATATAAGCATAGTATGGTATGAACTTGTTGGGTTCATATGGTTAGTGAATATGGCGGTGCTATTATGGGACCAAGTTGTACTAATCAACTTGTTTGTCATCTTAGAAAATAAATTGTCTCTTTTTGGATAACTTTATGGTCCCATCCTTTGCAAATAGATAGAATCCCAGCTGGCTTTTGGTTTTGTTTGTACATAACTTATTGATGTCGAAGGGCGCAGATTATATAATTAGTGCCTACTGCGACAGTAAATATACGAATGATCCTCTGTTGCTGTTTACCAATGAATGTATCTGAATAAGATGCTTCCATCATCATCCCTTTTATTCAAATGGCCAAAAATATATGGATGGATTACATTTTGTCGGCTTTTAATTATTACTATACTGTTGTTACATTGTGCAATCATCAGGTAGTTGGAAAAAATGAAGAAAATCGCCAATAATTCGGAGTCTTATAATGATGTGCTCTCCGTAATAAGATCATGATGGAGTTGATTACAAAATGTAATGATAACAATCATATTATTATTGCTATATATTTGTTATTCACTCTGATCATGTGAAAAGATTATGTGAGCGAGAGTTTAATCAAAGAATGTTCATCATCATCATCATATTGTTACTTACCACGGCCTAATAATTGATCTTTTCTGATTAGATGCTAATAATTTGTAACGTAAAATAAATATATATAAATTCTATGTAGAATTATATGTGAAAACTTGGGTCATAATAATGTAATAAGAAGCGTATTTTTAAGGCCTTATAATTATCCTTCAGTTTGTTCAGTTTATTTTTACGCCAAGTTAATGCATAAGGGAGTCCTACCTCTATACGGATTTCAACATTGGTTTTGGAAAACAAAACACAAGTTCTCGGATTTTGTTTCGTGTGTAACATCTGGTCACGGGTGTAAAAAAACTTTAATGATCATTTTGGCTTAAGAAAGTGTCTTGCATTTCGTATCGTGTGCCGAAATGCTTGTATTTAGTGTAATAAGAAAAGGTTGTAATCAATATGCTGTTGTAATATCAGCACACAGCAAGAGCAGCAGAGAGGACATGGTCAACTATGCTTCTGGTTGTCTATTCATTTATTGGGGGGAAAAAGAAAATAAATAATAAAAAATTGCTTTAAAAATAA
>JAQFYD010000869.1:0-14770 GCA_034694225.1 Bourletiella hortensis | reverse complement strand
TTCTACATCAAAGAGTGCCACCAGTGTTCCAGGCTGTTGGCTGGATCACCGGAGGCACCAATCAAACTACACCAGTCATCTTCTTTTTCGCGATAATGGCTTTTTTGAAGTTTCAGAACGAACTAAGGGCTTATTTCTATGTTCAATTTGTTGGCAAAAACGGAGGCTTCATCGCACGTGAAGCACAGATGGGTAACATTCTCTTCCCGTGTTAGGGGTTAACAATGCCCACTGATTTGTAAGTGAATAAAGAGAAAGAGACCAACAATGCTCCGGAAGTGCAAAATTTAGAAAATATAGGGCGTTTTCCTGCATTACTGGTAAATTCTGCTGCAAAAGCTTCGCTTTTTTGCAGTCTCTAGATTTCCTGCTGAGGGTAAATAAACTGCTTGTCCACACTTGGGATGGAGCCTATGGCCAGGTTTGAAAGTTCTGAAACGGATCTCGGTAGTTACGGCACCCGCCGTTCACAAACGTGAGATTTCGAATTTTTCGATACAGTTTTTGGGTTGCAGATTCTTGGGAGAAAGATTCTTGCCTTCTTACATAGGCATTTGGTTGGACAACTGGTTAGATTTCAGTGGACATTACGACTAAGTGGAAATTGCAAAGTTGGAATTCGCAGTAAGATTTGTTGAAGTTATAGTAATTATTTTGTTTTTAGCCTCGATTACAACCACAAGTTATATTGGTATCATGAAAATGAAAATCCACACTGCACAACCGTGGGGAGCCCGGGAGCCGTAAGGCTACTAAAGTCCCTCGCTTATGACTGCTTATGATTACGCTCGGCAAAAATGAGCCAAGCAGGAACAAGCAAAAAACAAAACGGAAACCACATGGAAATGAATGCATAGCATAGCTTGTTTTGTTTTAATAAGAATCAAAATGCAGCATGAAATAATTGTAGTTGCCATCAACAAGAAACAGAATGTTTTTATGGCAGCGCGAACTGCTGCACGTCGTCCAGACGGCGTTGCAAGATTCGACGCCATTCCTACACCCATCACCTAATTTAACGAAAGATGGGTGAAGCAGCCTTAAATGCTACATGAATGTGCTATACGACTGTGAAGGTTAACACAAAATTATTTAACAGGTCCCTCTCTTCCGGTTCTGAACCCTAACAAGTACCTGTTTGCCCGACTACGACAGTTCCCGACAACACCATCAACCGCAACCACTCCTGCTGCTCTAATATTTCTCCAAATTTTTTCCAAAGTTAAGCAAACAGAACTGAAAATCAGGCCAAACAGGAGAACATTAAAGGTGGAACTGATAGTAGGAGATCGGTAAGAGATTCTCCCTGTGTTCATCTCTTTCTGGTTTGGACGAAACTTGCTATGAATCTTGTTCCATCTTTCCCAGAGGTCGTGTAGACCTGAACTGAATACAGTTCTCATCCGGAATGGGACGCCATGTTTGTGAAAGTCGTTGAGATGAGTGGCCCCGTAGAAATTCTTTTTAGCAGCCCATTCATCTTGCACGTGTTGATTATGATGAAACCTGAGGTTAGCATTCGAAGTCATCCGTTCCTTAAATATTGTCCAGTAATATTCAAACTCTTCAAATGGCACTACCACTGCCGTTTTTGGTTCTGACAGGTTTGTCCCTAGCAAATCGCGAACATTGTCTACATGCAAGAACCTCACGCGCTCCAAGGCACTGGACACCTTGTCAATGTCGCTGTCACGTAAGTGCCCATGGTAATCGTAGAGATCATTAAAAAACTGGCATTCTGTCATGCTTTGAAATATACACACAGTATAGATACTTGATGGATATTTTTCGAGTGCAGACTGAAGCTCAGCCTGTGATACGCTGCGCACAGGTACGTACAATGTAAAATTCTTCAGTTGCTCAAGTTTAGTCCATTTGACTATGTAGACATCCACGACGAATTGGTAGTTCAAGTAGCTTTTGTATTCAGTGCTCAGGATGAAAGCGCAAAGGATCCATGAGGTAGTGAGTATTCCAGAAAATGCACAGCGATAGGGATTGCGCGGTTGATCCACCAAAGCTCTGTAGTATGTAAAGAGAAAGTACAATATGTTAAGCTGAATACCAGGTTTTCCTGGTGATGCAGCAATTCTCGTTAGTTTTGCTATCACCACAAGGGCCACTGGTAACGTAAGAACGACGATCCAAACATAGTAGCCAAATGGTGTCATAATGCTGCTATACGATGATTCTACCTGTCGGGCTCCATCGCAAGTAATGAAATTATATGTATGTTGAGATCCAGAGAAGAAAACCTCCTTGCCAAACCCGAAGTAATTGTTTGTGACCCAAATGAGGTCAGGACAATAGTTTCTGTAGTACATCGGACCGCTTCGATTGAGCCCCATCCGAGCATAAGACATGACTGCATACTGGACTGAGGCCGAATTTTTTCCAGCACTTACTCCAAATGGGGACTCATGCTTGTCAAAGTTAACTAAATTGCATTCATCGGTGTCGAAGTTAACTCCATTGAATTCACCGGCGTCGAAATTCCAGTGAATGTCCCTTCCGCCGTTGACTTTGTCGTCAAGCGTTAAGAGCATTGAATCTCCGCAACCAGAATTCTCACTACATTCAAATTCAAACGGTTCAAATAATGGACCAGTCGTGAGGTGAGATGCTTCGAAGCAGTACCAGCATACGAACAATCCCTTCCGAATCGTAAGTTCGTCAGTCAGCGAAGCTTCACTGGCGCTGCTGTTTGATTTCTGGAAAAACAATGCAAACAGGGGGTTGGGTTGATGTAGAGTTGGCAAGACTTTGATAGCGAAGCTGATATCATCGGTTAGTTTCATGTTTTTCTCATAATCTGAGCTGACAACTACTATCAGAAAGTGGGTTAGTGAATGGTAGACTGTTTGCCTTCCCAGCTCGTTTATTTGCCTAGTAAAGGGCACCATCGTATAGCTCCTGCTCACAGACACATCGTCTGCGCATGCAGGAAAAACGGCAATACTTAGTTGCAGCTTCAATGTCTGCATTTTTAGTGATGTCGACAGCTTCGCAATTCTTCTTTCGTCAACTTCTCTGTCAGTAGTTAAAATAAAAGGCATCGCCAAACGTGAGTAGTCTGTAATAGAACCGTATTCGTAAAAGTGGACATTGCAGTTTCCAAAGTAATGAACAGTGCGGGACAAATCTAACCGCACTAGCTTGGCCAGTCGAATTCCATTACCTGCAGCTGCTTCTATGCTCGCTCCAAGGCATGAAACGAATAATTGAAGCAAAAGGATCATTCGGATATGAGGCATGGCGCACGATTATAGTGACACAAACTAGGAAAATGGAAATTTCAGGAGACGCTGATATATTTGTGAAAACAAGAATATAACATCAGAGAGCAACATAAAGTACACTGACTTTGGTGGTAGACTCAATGTTCACCCTGCCGACACTTGCTTCTCTGAATGACGTCAAGGGCCAATTAAAGAATTTTTTTGGCTAAGCTCCTGCTTGGAAACAATGGTGTATACCAGCTGAAATGTATTGGCCAAAAGTAGAATGGTGTGACCCTTGCCGGAGCACTTTTGTTACGAGAGCCTCGTCATGACGAGAGAAATCGTTGCACCCATCACGGGCGTTACACATTGCCAATGCTTGTGGCCACCATAGCATCCGAACACAGTTTCGCCAGTAGATGATGCAAGTGTTAAAAATCGGTTACTTAGGGTCGGGAGCTTGTCTTTTTCAAGGAGGATGTAATTCCGTTCAGCCATTTGTTCAAAAGTAGTTGTTTTCAGTTCCCATGGTGATGACCAAAACCTGATGGAAGAGATGAGTCACTACGAGTATCATTCTTCAACACAATTTTGCTTGTTTACTTTTCACAATTTCGCCTTCAGGTAGCGCTTTGAAGCGATTTGCGCTGTATTTCGCATAATAAAGCGTTTTAATCATGGGCTTCATACTGTCGTATCTTCTCTTGCCAGATCCTTGAAACGTTTACTTTTTCGAATCCCAGTGCTTAAAATAGACCTACCTTTCTCATTTACAATCAGAACTTGCCTCGTTTAAATATTTTCAATGCTTTTGCGACTAACAGTTTTGTCACCAAATCGAATCTTCATATTTAAAAAAAACTGTCTTACACTACATGTAAGGTCGTTTCATTTAGCTTGCAGAAGACGGACTTGAGTTGTCTCCAAAGACTCCCTCGATTCATACAAGAGAGATCCGGCGCTCATTATTCTGAACTTCTGAACCCATTCTGGCTACGACGCTTTTAGGATGCCAGCGCTTACCGGAGAAGTGCTGCTTGAATTCCTTTCCAATAAGGAGGGCACGTGTGAACAAGTCTGTAGCGCATTCATTGCTTGCGAATTATTTATACCGCGGTGGTTTTTAACAGGCGAAAAATATGCTAAGTGACAAGTGACAAGGCTCTCATACATACTGAATAGAAATTATACCGCAGTTACTTCAGCAGCTTTTAGTGCCAGCAAAAATGTGGAGAGTTTGAGAGTCCTTTCATTCCATGTGTCATTAAACGTGGTGAGTTGACTTTCAGCGAAGCCGTTCGAATTAACGAGCAAGTTAATTCTTATTTATCATTGTACCCCAACGCAATCGCGCTGTACCTTCAGCTAAGGATATCGAAACGATCCTCAATCCGTCTGATCGTGATGTAGAACAGCTTATTGATACAACATCGGAAATTCATTACTTCACTGGTATACGCTTGCCTACAGTACTGGAAAAATACGGCGCAGCTAACGCACTGTAATCTTGTTGTAAGGGAAGGTCACAAAACTACTTTGAAATATTAAGGGCCGGGTCTCTAATAAGCACCAGGTCTCCAATCTCCAACACTGGCCGGGCTCCAAGCGCGTTTGAAAAGTAAGCGTCGGGGTCACTACAATCGCATTTAGTACATGTACTAGGACGCCAGATCTTCAGCTGCTGCGAGTACCTGATAATTGATAATATTAAAAGAGCAGCCCAGTAATTACAGATTTTAGGGCACTTTGCTTCACAGCAATTTCGTGCATACGCTTTTATTTCTACACCTCCACAACATCACCTTGTTCATCACGAGACTTTCATCCCTACGTGGTAATGGCAGATATTTTTGGTTCTCAATATGGCTGAAAAGTGTACCCCGAAGTACCAAACTCCTTGTATTCAAAAAAGGTCTACAAAGCATATACATAATTTTGTCTTTTTATAAGTGGTGATTTATTCTTTGATAACTAGAGAATTAACCAGCCAGCCTGCAGCAGCAAAGCTGTAAAGCAAACAATAAGCTGCCCTAAAAATCTCTATAGCTACACAGAATTTACTATGCGTACAACTGTGGAAGCGAAGCGTTTAAAAACGATAAAACTAAATAAGCTACAATATCTGGTTGACAAGGAATAAAACATATTAGCGTCAATCTTAAAAATCAGAATGATAAAATGCAAGGGAAATACAGTGGAATACTTTCTAACAAAGTGCAACGGAAAGTTGACAAGGTCACATTTGAATAAACTAAAAATTATGCACGTAACAATACACAATTATGTACGTACGTTTACGTAATATGGCAGCGCTAAGAAATACATTAATAATTGCAACAAGTAATACAGTTTTTGGTGGTCAGTCACGAGCATATAGCAGTTATGGTTTTGTACAGTTAAAATGCAAAAAGATAAACAAATAATATGCGGAGCGAAGAAATCGTTGTTGGCAAATACGTCCTGGTCTAAAACAAACACGGTCATTTCCCTTATTCCTAGTTCATTAGTATTGGCCCGAAAGCTGAATGGCCTGGTTGAGGGCTCGCATCCATCTGAAAGGAACGAAAATCACAGGCATTAATATCTACCAGGGTTCTTTACTAGGAAAAAAAGAAGAACAAACAACAAGGTTATTTACCGCTTGAAAGTAAAGTTGGACTCGGCCCGGAAAAAATACACATGATTTTTGAACACAAGTTTAAAAACGTGATCTTTGGTAATACCATCTTCCTCGACCGGAGTTTCAACCCTGTAACCCAACAAGGGAAGAGATGCTAGTGGATTTGAATCCTGTTCCAAAACAAATAAAATTTTATTAGTATAGCCATCCCCGAGACAACATTCCAATGCGTATGACTCTTCCATACTGTCTCTTTAAAATAATGGGACTGCATTATTACAGTACGCAACTCACATCAAAGGATTTGTAGAAAAATAGACATATGTTGGTAAAAACGACCCAGAGTCGTTGCCAGCCGGGAGAATTCTTGAATTTTCTCAAAAGGAACCCACTGTTAGTGCATTGGAAGCCCTTACAAAGCTCTGCATGAGATATGGACACATTCCGATGCCAGCAAACGTGCGGAGTAGCATTGGAACGATGACCCACTTGATTGTTATTCCGGAGCAATGTGCTCACATTATTATTGTTCTCCGACGAATTTATCAGATTCCCCATTCCATCTTGAGAGTCAGACAAGAGCAACTCTTCAGACGAATACCCTATGGACTTGAGAGAGCTCTGATTTGGTTTCGCCTTCCCAATGGCATCCACTAATGCCGACATCCATAGAATCTTATCCTATATGGAATACATTAAATACATCAAGAGTCAATCTCCCATTAAAGGAGGAATAAATTCTATCCGTCAAGTCCAACTTTTGTCTCAAGTACAGCCCTGCTTTCTCTCTTCTCCCTTCATCTTCTCATGTAGCCATCCAAAACACACTAACCTTTTCAGTCATTGCGGCCAAAACGAGAACTTTCTCCTGTGAAGTAATTAAGCTAAAAGCATGGGGAATTGTGGATCCCAACTGATGTTCCAACTCAAAGTTTTGTTGCATTTGCGTCTCATACAGTGGAACAACACCATGAAGCCTGAATCCAGCTGCGGATGAAACCCTCGTCCCGTATACAATGTAGTCATTAAACTAAAAATATAAAACACTCGGTTTCTATTACATCAACATATATAACCACACCAATTATTCCACCCATTTTTCACACAGCAGCAGCAACAACAACAACATCATGCAATATGGCTATCCCAGCTGAAATACTATAGCACTAAACAACATGCATACACAAACAGAAAAGCTTGCTTACCAGGAAGAAAATTCTATTTTGTAATCCACGGCGCCGACTCAATTTCAATAAAATTCCTTGCAACACGAATCTTCCTGGGTTGCTCGGGAAACCCGGCATTTCTCTTGTCAGTTCCCCGATCTTTGCTCGAGATTCTAAATCACTCTGGAGGCTATTTACGATGCTCACCAAGGGACTCAAAATGACTTCCAGTTTACTACAGTGTTGTCCGATCGTGTCCGTCTCGTATGCTCTAAAAACTTTATTACAATCGTCGTAAAAGTTAAATGATGACCACCTTAAATAAATTTCATTATTCATTCCTTTCTGACAGCAGGAAAGTCCGACTGTCAGTCAGTCTCTCTTTCTTCTTACCCGGTGCAACATCCTGCCAGTAGTAGAGTATCCTATACAGAGGCTTCAAAGCCAAAGCCGTCAACGGAAGGTAATGACTGAAATCCTCCGCTTCCACAAGATCCTCAAAGGATGACCTCAAGCCCAAGAAATACTCTTCATATTTGAGTCTCGTATGCTCAAAATGTTTGGCCAAACAAGAGATCACTTGGACCCCATGAGACCCTGCTTCCCAAAGCTCTTTTTTGATATCCACTAAACCCTCCAAACTATGCAAAAGACTACTATTCGGTGATATAAGAGGGGCTACAGGTTTCCCAATCAACTTCAGATCTGCCATGAATGTCCGATGAGTGCACAGTATCTCCTTACACATATAATGCAACCAGTCGGGATCTGAAATAGACAAAGAAAGTACATCCATTAGCCACTTCTACCAACTCACACATAGCCACCAAGCACATTCCTACATTGTAACTTGTATGCCTACGAACCTCAAAAAATTCAACTGAAACCACTACTGCATGAATACACATACGCATGAATACTTTTTAAAGTTATTCCAACCAACATAAAAATGAACGCCTACCCATGCGAATAACATTCTTAAAATACACCAATGCAATGTATATCCAGAACACTCACCCAAATCCCCTCAAAAGATTCCCGGAAAGCATTAATAGAGAAGAGAGAGAAAAATAGTGATACAAAGACAGACAGATATAGATATAGACAGACGAAGAGAAAGAGAATTTCAATAGGATTATCATTTTATTCAAAATTTGTCCAACGGATGGATGATGATGATGAACCTATCACCACCCGTTTGTCATCATCGTCATAGTAGTATTATTATTGGCACATACAAGTACTTTTTTTGGTAAGAGTGGAATATATAATAATAATTATGAATAATAATAAATCCTGCTCATAATTACGTGTGCATAGTTCCACACTGTAATCAGTTATTTAGTCTGAAAACCATAATACTAATTAGTATGATAATAATGATACCAATCAGAGCCCTAATGAGTATCCTCCTATTGTATCTCCCTGTGGATTAATCTCAAATTTTACAACCTTTCCCTCATCTGCGTTCCTATTAACTGTTAACAAGTCTTTGAACAAAGTTTATTCGGAATTTATCCCTGAAAATAAACTATATACTGTTATGTAGTGCTAGGAATCATCATTATGTAGCTATAAGAATTATTTTTCTAAGTGTCTTTGCTCCTGCAAAAAAGTCATCATCATTATATCATGATTGAGCATTTTCTCTCCCGAAATTCTGTGGCATACATGCACGTGTAATAATTTTATGTAATAGTAATTATATAACTGTCATCATCAACTGTCATCGCTGCGGAACCAGTAACAACTACATTACTCATCTATACCCTTTAGTATATGTAGTTCCACAGTAATAATAATAACATCGGCTCACTTCCTCATCGCTTATAATCCATCATCATTTATGAAAATTGATGGCTATAAAGATAACTATTGCGCACAATACAGGGAGGAAATTATCACTGATTTCTTCTCATTCTCCTCACTCTCATCTCTTTCCTTCCTCTATTCATACATTTCCTCCTGTAATCTTCTAGTATCATCTGTGACTGATGATGACTGCTGCCTATTACTTTCTCCGCTAACCTCAACTTTTACCTGGCCTGCTACTTCAGCCTCTATAGGCGAATACAACATACGTGTAACCTCCTCTCGACTCATAATTTATTATTATTGACAGCAGCATTTAATAATTCCATTCTTCTCCAACTTTCACCAAACTTTCACCGGGATGACGACTTAGAAGACAACAGAAGGTAAAAGTAGTAGCCGTAGTAGAAAGAAATGTCTCAGCACCACTTTTTTTATATCCTCCCTTCAATTCTGATGATGATGATAATATTAATAAACAATACTATAGAGAATGTATAGATTTTCTGTTTGTTGTTGTGCAGAGGAAAATAAACTTTCTTGGCTTTCTCTCGTCCTTCTAAATTGAACACATTTCTTTCCCTTTCAGCCATCGTAATGATCATGATAAAATATATTATTATTATAATAATGGAAGCTTATAATGAAAATACTGGAGGAATACATATTTTAGGAACCATCATTGTGTCTGTCTGTCTGTCTGTCTGTCGTCGTCTTATCTGCAGTAAACCAGATGAAGAAGAACAGCAGCAGCAGCAGTAGAACAGCCGGCAAAATCAATACTTACTTACTTTCTCAAGAAAGAAGAAGAAGAAGAATAGTTGCTTTAAATGTAACATACAGTCATATATATTCATCGTAAATACAAAATTTGTTACGTTCACAGTTGACTTCACCATCATAAAAATAAAACAGTTTCCAAAGAAACGTGTGTAAAGATGATTGCAAAATTAATATCAATCTCATGAGCTGTGTATTGTTACAAAATCATTCATCATTTCCAATACCAAAAGCAGCAGCAGGCCAAAATGAAACAGAAACTGGTAACTACAGTTCCATAGTGTGATCATGTCATAATTAATAAATAAATAAATGTATCTGTATATGTCATTCTCTACAGTATATGGTAGTGGAAGTATTAAAAAATTGGGTTGTTGTTCTTGTTCTTGTTAAAATCAATCAATCATCATTCACCATAATTTGTTTACACACCACCGCAACACCCACAAGAAAAATAATTACTGTTCCAGAATACAGAATAATAATAAATAATTGCAAGAATTTCGGAAAGAGAATAAGAGAAAAATCTCGTTTGTTCAGCAAATGGGGGGATTCCCACATATGATCCATTTTTAAAGCATTCTCTGTGCTCGCTAAGAATATACGAATAACTAGTAGTTTTCAACAAGTCTCAAGAAGACTATCATCAAGTCTACGATATATTATTAGCATTCATTACAATATATGAAAAATATCTGTGCTGTACAGACAGATTATGAGGCAGGGGTGGGCGGTGGTTTGTAAGTAAGACAAATAATTAAGTAATAATAATAATCATGTCAATTAGTCCATACATTCAATATGAAAAAAATTTTCAAGACCAAAAAACAAAAATATACAAAAACAATCATACTTTCATTGTGTGTTTCATTCCAGATATAAAAAAACATGAGTATATATGACATATCAGTCTCATCATCATTATTATTGGAGGAGAATAAAAAAATTTCAAAATATGTTCTTGTTGTCAATGTGTAATATATAGTCAGCTTTGTGTCATCCTAAACTTTTTCTTATAATAATAATAACGTGAATAAATACAATAAATATAATGATAATAATAATGACAACAAACTGACGGCCATCAGTCCTTACTTTCCCACGCAATTGATAAATATTCTTGTATATAATAATTACATACAGCCAGAAATTATTCGTCTTACCAAAAAAACACACAATTTCCACCCAAGCCAAGGAAAAAGCATGAGAGATCATTATTATTATAATGATGATGATGATGATAGTGAGCAAATATTTTAGAAGAGAGCTTCCCAACAGTTTCTTGTTGACAGCGATAGATATTATAGAGACAGAGGGAGAAAGAGACAGACAGAGACCTGTCAAAACAGTTCAGAATATAATAATAATGATAGCAAGTTGGGAACACATTATTGTTGTGAGATATATATTGGGAGAGTATTTCCTTGTGATAATTATTATTAATGTCCATCACATTACAATAGTAGTAGTGCATGTTTTTTTCTGAGTATTCAGTGATAATTATGATTATTATTATTATTATTCAATAATAATAATAAATCCTTGCTCAATCTCATTATTATTAACTGGAATGGAAATAGTGAGATCACCCCCCATTTTTTTCTTTCGCTCGTCTTATTATTACTATTATTATTATTTCTTTCCTCTATTATCATAGTAATTCTGTGCAATTATTTTTAATGTGGCTGGTGCTGATGATGATGATGATGATGTTGGGGTAGTAAGCCATTTCGGTATTGCCAGGAGGTCACATAGTAAGCTGTGTTAATATTCACACACAGAAGAAGAATAGTTTTTATATTCCATAATAATAATTATCAAGACTTTTACGTATGTGTCAGCAGCCTAGTGCTTCATCATGAACAACACTATTATCACTAGAAATTCTGATGACGATGAGGACCAAATCCCTACAATCATCATAATTTTTCCTTCATCCTATAAATATTATTATGAATAATAATGTATCTTGCCCCTACTAAAATCTAAGGGTCAGACGTCATCATGAACAACAAACCAACATATGGAATCAGCTATGGCTATACATTTGACGACATACACAACAATACACGTTTATGTACATTCAATTGGAAAAAAATAATATGGAAGAGATAAATGCTCTATAGAGAAGACCAACATGTAGTAAGTAGAAAAGGTGTATCCTTGTTAGTGTATTGTACGAATAAAATTATGTATTTATATTTATATTCATTATGAATCTCAATCACTGCCAATCCCAGCCTTTTAAATTCGTTTTTTAAAAATGTCTAATACTATGCTCTATTAAAGCCTTTCTCTTTACAGTAGTACAGGTTCATAAACCCAATCTTGCTCTCATATCTCTATAGCCTCTCTATTATTATTCCTGAAAAAAGATCCGACCATCCTTCACAGTCAAGCTAACTTCTACTCTGTGCCTCTGACTAGTTGTTGTGGTATCATCTCTAGTAATCTCCTGAGCCCCATATGTATCCTCATCCTCCTCCTGCTCCTCAGTATCATCCTCTTTGGCCTGAACAATCTCTGGTTTGGATACCACGGGCAAATTTGCATTGCCCACTTCATCATCCACTTCAAAATCCTCAACTTCCTCATTATTAATCTCATCTAGATCATTAAGCGTCGCAGAACTATCCGCTAATTCACTGGTTAATGTTACCAAAGGGGCATTTAAGGATCCGGACAAATCCGCAGAAGTATCATTATCTCTACTAAGCTTTCTCATACAGGGGAAATCTAAATCATCCATAGGACTTAGGCTGGAAGCCTCTTCTAATAATTTCTTCCTCAATCCAGACTCTATCTTCTGTATGAATTGACTCGTTGAATCTGTCTCTTCGGATGAATGAGTCCGCTCGGAGATTCGGCTCAACGTACGAGGAAATCCTATTGTCCCTGCGGCTAAATTCAAAAATAGTGGAGCTTCGGGACTTTCACTGTGCTCACTCACAGTGTCCGAATTGCGGGATTCCACACAGTCATATAGAGGATCAGGTGGATCCGGTAAGGAGTCACTGCTTGACTGTTTACTAAATGAATCTCCCATACTGTTAGAAGGAGCAAGTGGTGGTGGTTGTTGTGGATTTGCAGGATTTGGAACTGCAGGAGGAGGAGGTGGTGGTAATGGAGCAGCAGGAGAAATCATTGCAGGATCCTCTTCTGCAATTGACGGGGGAATATTGGCTTCATCCGAGACTGAACTCCGTCGTGGGGGCAAAGCGGGCTTGACGCTATTGTTGTCATTGTCCTCATCACTAATTGAGAATGTACGGCTGAAATGAAGCCGTCGATTTGTAATCTCAAGAGCAGCATTCTCAATTACTGTTGTGAGGGAATCAGTGATGGAGCCTTGTTCCAGCTCTGCACTGGAGCGACGACGATTGTATGAGCCGCGACGAGACGGGTAATTAAACTGGAGTATGTCGGGAGGTGGAGGTGGATAACGTGGGGTCTCACAATTATATTCTCCGTCAGTATCCGGCAGTGGAGGTAGAGGGAAATCATCTAAAGAGGCTGTAGAGTCTTTTCTTAGCTTTCGCAACAATAAATCAGCAGGTTTCTCTGGGACTGGAGGTTTAGGGGAGGATGGGGGTCCAGTTGAGGTAGAAGCAGCAGCAGGAGGAGCAGGAGCAGAAGCAGGAGGTGGAGGTAGAGGAGCAAGTGCAGCAGGGACTGGTGTGGGTATTATTCCCTCTTCAAGTATAGGTTCTTCAGGAATCTCAATATCATCAACATTACATACACTCATGTTCTCTTCCTCTTCAGGAATGTCGGGTATTTCTGCCACTGTTGAGATACTCCCTTCACAAGTGTTCTCCTCGCACACTTCCGGTGTGCTTTCTTCAGGAATTACTTCTTCAGCAATGCTACTATGTGGTGGTACAACTGGCGGTGGAGGCTCTTCGTCTTCCTCTTCCTCTTCAGGATTATCATATCCCTCGTCATCCTCCTCCTCCTCTCTGGCATTCATTTCCTCATCCACTTCTAAATCTTCTGGACTCTCACCACAAACTTCCGTTTCGGAGAGTCTATCCAAGTCTCTATCATTATCTCTTTCTTCTTCCTCCTCTAACACAGCACTAAGCTTGTCAGCTAATTGGCTGGCAATCTCCTCTGCTTCATAGACTTTCTCACCTTCACTGGAAATCTCATTACTGTCATTGTCATTTTCGCTTACTTCATTTTCCTCTTCAGATTCTTGAAGTTCTCCCAAGTCTTCTTCGTCCTCTTCCTCTTCCTTCTTCGTTTCAGGCTCCTGCTCTTCAACAATAGTTTCAATGTCAGGCGGCGGAAAGGCTGGCAGAGTTGGTGGAGGAGAAGGAGGAGGAGGAGCAGCGGAATCATCTACCTCAGTAAGATTTTTCACAAATTCCCCATTCACCTGTCTCATTATATCATCCAATAAATCCGTTGCGGCTGTTTCCATCTCCTCACTTCGTATCTTGCGAATATTATGAGTTGCTCTCTGCTGCGCTCCTCTCTGATGATGCCTTCGAATGGCCAGTGAAAAGGGATCAATTTCCTCCCATACATGAGGTGGGCCGTCGAATGTATCATCCCGCCAACTAAAATTCGTTACTGGAGGTAGGTCAGTCATGGAACAGAAGACGAGTCTCTTTAGCTGTTGGGATGATGAGGAAGTTCCATCAGTGGAAGTGCCGCCATAGGATTTGGATTTGGATAATGACTCATGATGATGATGATAAAAGTTTGTCGTGCTGCCAGGAGTAGATGAGGGATAATCAAGATCTATTCGTCTTCTAAGTAAATAAGGTACATCCACTTCTTCAAAATGTATTGATGACTTGTTTGGTTTGTCATTCCCCGTTCTTCCACCTGCTACTCCTGAGACATTTATAGTTTCAAAGGATTTTCCGGGTTTCTTTTCCGTTGATGATCGTTTCAAAGCTGGGGGAGGCTTTGTTGCCGTATCAAATGCTCCTTCAGACTTTGTTTTACGCACGAAATTTTTCCGTCCTGACTGTGTAATTGGTGGTGGGGGTACTACTGCTGCTGCTGCCGGTTCAACTGAAGCTGGGATGGATTCATTCTCACCTGTGTCCTCCATGAGGGGCTCAAGTTCGAAGGATTTGGAAAGCGGAACAATCTCATTGACTGGGATCTGCTGATACTTGGTAGGTTCTGGTTTATTATTATCCTTCTCTATGATG
>JAQFYD010000868.1:0-14776 GCA_034694225.1 Bourletiella hortensis | reverse complement strand
ATGAGTGGCGTGGCACGGATAAGAAGACATGTGAGCAAGCAAAGTTTTTCTTTTGCAATATGTACGCTATTTGCAAGCTATAAATTACACTATCGAGCTTCTTTCGGGGTTTCATCTGTGAAAAGGTGAGTGCGTGTGTGTGAAAGTGTCTACAAGCGTGTGCATGTGTGTGGTGAGAAGGTATGGTGTGAGATGTATTTGTTTGTGTATCTAAAGTAGGAAAAATTATGTGCGTCAGCCATTTCTCTACTCTGAGCTTCTTCTTCTGTCTACGGTTATGACACGTGTGATAATCTGGCAAGACGTGACGAATAAACATTACAAATTATACGAGTCAACAGTGATAAAGCTCTCTACTTGTAAGCAATACTTTTTTATGTTTTCTTCTCTCTTCGTATATGCGTCTATCATTGAACTACTATAGGTGAGCATGGTGTGATGTCCGTAACGTTTTTAGGCCATCCGCAGTTAGTCCAAAATGCTTCTCAGCTGAACCAGAGGGAGAGAAGCCGAAAAAAACGATTTTTCTTGTTGGGATTCTGAACCATATAACGTTTCTCTTAGTTTTTGTTTCGCTTTGTCACAATCATTTTTAGTTCACGATCCTACAAAACAGCACGCTAATCCTCTCTGCACCACAGGTCTGTTACCTTAAGTTTTTGCGTATTTTTAACTACTCATGCAATATAGCAGTTATTATAAATTATTAAAGTCTATGAAGGAGTATATGTATTGAGGGGAGGGAGAGATTTTGTTTAAAACTGTTTAGGGACCTGTAGCCACAGGGATGTACTTCAGAGTGTAGGAGTTTTTCCAGATCTCAGCCAAAGTCACCGCAGAGAAGAAGCGGTGGAAGATGTACAGCGGGAGAGTAAAGCGCTGAACCAGAACCCAGGGGATGAACCCGAAAAAGTCTCGTTGAACTGGGTCGGAGTCCACTTTGCGGATCTCTAGTGTTGCAATGACCCACATTGTCAGGTTTGTGATGAGGAGCAGTGTGACGATCTGACGTCCTGGTTTGGTTCTTGAGTGTTCCGGCAGGTGAATTCGTCGACGACCAACATCCGAAATGAAGAGCATTTGCACAATGACCTTGGGGTGAAGAAAAAACAAAAGTCATGCCATTACCACCAGTTGCTTTCTCTTTCAGTGAAATTAAGTGAAAGTAACGTGTGTTTATCTCTGTTCGTGTCTAAACTTACTTGGAGTATAACCAGGAGTGAAGTTCCCGCGACCAGAAGAGAAGGAATGTCCAGGGAGAGACCGAGGATCGTGCCAGCGATTAAGCTGAATAACGCATAAGCAAACACGCCCAAGATTGAAACACGTAGCAAAATGTCACGCAATGGACTTCCATGATCCCCGTGAAATCTCAGCCGTCTCACCCTGAAATCATTTCAAATGGGATTTGAACCTCTTTTATTCTTTCATTCATGAAGTACATAAGACAAATGGCCCTCACATCTGTCACCATTTTCACGATCATAATCATAACAGTATGTTTATGTACCTTATGAAGCCAATCAACGTTGCCAGAATGGACAGTACAAGGAGTCCTTCATGAGAGCATTCACACAAATAGATGGCCAAGAGTCTCAGTGGCTCACGAGCAACCAGAACGAAGAAGAGAATGAGACATATGAGAGCAGCAACGAGGAGGAGCAATCCGCAAAAGAGCCCTTTGCTTGCACCAACACAGTCTACTGGCCCCACGGCAGTGATACTACCTTCTGGCACTCCACCAGTGTACCGACTGTAAGATTCCGTTCCCATTTCCCAGCATTCCTGCTGACTCTCATCTCCTTCTTCTGTAGCACTGAAATTGCAATACGTCATGAATAAATACAAGCATACTCAAAGAGCCTTCCTCATAAATGATTCCCCTGTACAAGCAATCTCCAGGTAAATCACATTAACATCCTTCTTGTTACGTTGCATAACAACAAAGATAAACAAGTACGCTTACGCTTTCGTCGGGATCCCTCGTCCAATATTTCTCCATATGATGAAAACAACAGCAGCAGCAATCAAGCTGTACTCAATTACAACTGGGAAAAGGTATGGAGCTGCATCGGAAACGATGGTTCCCATGTATGAACTCGTGTTGCACGTCACATTCGGCAAAATCGGACTGGCTGGGCTGACCGTTGTTGCTGGTGTAGGAATTAGTGGAGCTCCACCAGCAAAGTAGTTGTTGGACCCAGAGTTGGTATCAGGCTCTGGAGTGGTAGTCGTTGATGTTGTGTTGTGGATCCATGCCAGACGATTCAGTAAAATTCGATTACCTTCTGCAGAGAGACCAAAGAAAAATCACATGTCACAGAAATGTCATTTCCAATACTGCTCATCTTCCCTCACAATTCTCTCCACGTATGAGATATATACGAGGAGCGGATGAGGAAGAAGCAGACTTTCTACATCATATTACATCTTTTCTGTGTGTGTATATAAAGACGAACCTATTATGTGGTAATCCTCCGTCATTCCACCATACTTGAGATTGTACCGGGTGATCTCCTTCAAGCACTCACGTACGAGAATCCGGATCCAGACGCAAAGATTTGTAGCCACAACATGCATCAGTCCAAATCTTGCAATGATTTTGAACTTGTGAATTCGCAGCTACACGCACAGACAGAGAAGGAGAAAGAAAAGAAACAAAGTTTACTTTTTATCCCAATTCTCCTTATGAACAATAAGCACATGGCTCGTGAAGTATACAAACTGCATAGCAGCAGCATACAAATTCCAGTTTCCACATCTTCAGCAGCAGCAGCAGCAACAAGAAAAACAACAGCCATCCCACTGTTTCTCTCATCTCCTCTTGAGCCATGAAGAGGCAGCTCTCAAGCACCAAAAACTTGACAACAAATTACCCATCATCCTGCCAACTATCCAAGTGAATAGGAAAAGGTACGGTGGCTACGTAGTGAAGAAGTTAGGGCTCTTGACAACAAGGTTGTACAAAGAACTTTTACTACGCACTCCTTTCCCTTTAAGCAAAGTGATTTCCTACAGGCGCCGCAGACAGAACTAAACTCAGGAAAATACAAATGAGAATTCATTGTTCAAAACAAAGAGGTAGAGAAATATACTTGTTGCCACCTGGTAAGAGGCTGTATCACAGACATCATCAGCATGCATACTAGCATCTTCATGCATGATATACAACGCTTTCCCTTCCCCATGTACTTCTTTATCATTATTATATTCAAGCTACTCAGAATGCTAGCGTCTGTCCACGACGATGCCTAACAGAGAGGTACAGAAGAAGTGGAAACCGGATGCCGCTGCGAGATTAATTTGTAAGCTTTTCAGTCTTGATCCAACTTACCCGAGAGTTGATGAAGATGAAGTACATTTGCATGAAAGTGAATATCAGTTGAAGCAAAGGGTTCACTCCCCTCAGGATGTTATGACACGGTGAGTCGAAAGGGATTTCAAAGAAGGAACCCAGTTCAAGCCCAACGTATATCATGGTTCCAAGTCCAAATGCTGCGTGCACACGCCCAGACATAGTGTCATTAGAGCTTGCTTGATCACATTTCTTTTCCTTGTCCGTGCGAAAACGGACCCAATAATACATCCTACTATCATAAGGTGGCCAGCTATTTTTAGTATTATTAAATAATGTTACCTAAAGTACCCATCCGAAGAAAGAATGACCCGTGGGCAGTGTCACTTTGGCTAGTTTTCGGCTTGTGGCAACCCGAGCCAGACTCACATGTAGCTGCAGCCTTTTCCTGACTTCCCGCTTGTTGTCCTTGTTGTTGAGATTGTTGCTGTTGTGCAGCCGGAGCTGCACCCGCATCACCCGATCCATCATTCAGATTCACGTCCTTGGCATCACTTCCCTTTCGCACTCCCTTTAACATGCTCTGTAGAGACAAGTACAAGTGGATGTTGGCTAATTACTCACCCGTTATCATCCGTCAATACCAAGAAGAAGCCTCATGCAGTATGCTAGAAATTACTCGCCGCATCATTAACCCACCCGCTTTATGCTACATAATTTGACGAAACACTCTACATAGCACTGATACATAAGTTAGACATCACCCAGGCTACCACCACCACCACTACCAGGGATTATGCAAACTGAACCCATTACCATAGCACTGTTATTGCTGGTATATAAAATTACACAGTAAATGGCAAGGCTCTCCAGGTTGATCTACTAACCGGATTAGTAATGTGATAATAAAAACAACAAGTATCACACAGCATAATAGCTAAGGATTAAGTTTTGTAACAACAAGGATCGCACAAAAAGTCCCCTACTCTCCAAACATGAACAAAAAGAGAGTCGAAACACAAACCCGCACCCAGGGAGAGAAAGATGAGAGTAATGACCCAACAAAATAATAATAAACAAAGACTACTTCAAAATGATGTATCGGACTTTAAATTCCACGATGACACGCCTACGGAATTTTAGAAACTCGAGTATATACATAGCTATATGCATGGTTGGAAAATTGTGCTCACTACACGGGTCACCCCACTGGACCACCTCAGAGCTTGTGCAACAACGGTCTCCTAAATGCACACTTCGTTAGACCAACTCCTCCTCCATTTCCCAGATGCAAAAGTTTTCCCAACAAATAATAGCACACTATAGTTCCGAATTTCCTCGGCCAAGTTGGGCATTAATGAGTCCAATACATCATTTCAAACCTTGTATTTATATTTACACATGCAGAACTGAGGTAATAAACGAAAAAAAAATAATGACAAACCTCGCTCGGCAAGAGCGGATCAAGTCTTTCTCTCTCGGCTAACTCATACTTTGCTTTGTGCCGACCTTCCTAGTAATCATAATAATAAAACATACCAAGTAGAGAATTATGGACAAAATAAATGAATCTAATGGCTAATGAAACGAATAATAATTTCCTTAATGGATATCATTATTACGGTCGGGGAAAAAATCAACATGCCATGCCGAGGAAAGGCATCCTTTAGGGACGCATGACTAGTGCACTAAAGAGATACTCTATTCCAATCCTACATCTCTCTCTCTGTCTTATGGAAATGTATACAATTTTTTTCCCTCTGGCCTTTCTCCCTCCCCTGACAGAGCAGTATATGCCATCATAGTGGTAGGGTGTAGATTTAACATGTGCAAGAAGACATATCATGCACTACTACGTACTGGGTAGCAGAAGAAGGGAGCGCCCTAAAAAATACTCCCATCAACAACAGCATGAGTAGTGTATAGGATAGGAGCTTTGAAATCCTGTAAGATAAGATAGCTTAAACTGGTCTAGAGCTAGGGATCTTCTATGGCTAGACGAAGAAGAAGAAGTAAAAGAAGACAGAGAGAAGGTTTACCTGCAGGAAGGACTGCTTCCGCTCCCCAGACTTGGAGGCAGCCGCATCAGCCGCCGTCTCTTCATCTTTTTTTAGTTCCTTCTCCTTCTTCTCCTTGGTTCGCTGGCGCTTCTTTTGGGACGAGTCATGGAGCAGGTAGCAGAATACATAGAGGAAGAAGAGGATACTTCCTCCGTACAAGTAAGTGAATAGTGGCTGAAATAAGAGATAAAACTCGTCGTACACTTTCCCCTCATAATGCTACTCTTTTTTCACACAGAACATCTTCCCCATTTAAGCCCGAAAAAAACCATGACTATGCATTCAATATATAGCTTCGTTTTCCCATTTTGTCTGTGCTTGTGTGCGTTTACTACGCAGCAGCAAGAGCCTCTCAAAATATTTTCTTCTTGTTTAGAAGCCTGATTTTCTGGTTCAAAGGGGACTTTGATTTTCTTTTGCTTTATCTTATTTAACCACACAAACAGACAGAAAGGGAGAATGTCTCACACATTATGGTCGTGTATGTGTATTTATTTACCTCAAAGAAGTGCAAAGGAACGTTGAGGGTGACGACTTCAGAGAGGAGGAATGCCAGACAGACGACCACAGCAAGCTTGCAGTACAGGGCACTCGTTATGATGAACAAGGATGTCCTATGGCAAAGAGACAGGGAGAAAAAAAGTGAGGACAATTAGTTTTCAAATACGCATTCACCACCCGCACTATTCATGGTTCAATGGGCAGAATTATCTTCTGCCTTATCAATTCATCTTTCTATATAAATTAAGGAGCCCCCTGTGTATGTGCCTTTCTTTTCATTCCTCCTCAGACCGCTTGATTGTGCGTGTAATAATGTTGGACAAAATCCTGCGGGAACAGTAGTGGCACATTTCAGAGGCGACAGAGAAGCACACATGGGTCGCGCTTTTGACGTGTACAAATTACCAATGAACCCACACAAAAACAGGGGCAATCTACACGACAGTCTGGGTATGTTTAAAAGGGGAGATTCACCATTCTATTATTCCATAAAAATATTAAAAGCCATCAGTCTGGCAATGATGATGATGATGATGGGAGCGTTTTTGGTAGATGAGGCTGCTTCCACTGATGACATCGTCGACACAGTAGTGCACTAGGAGAGCATAGATGTGTGAGTGGTGGCAATACTAAGGACTATCGATGAAGGCCTCCAACATGTAAATGTGGCAAATCCTTTAAGCATAGTACAATGCTGGAGAGAAATGGATGCATGAGCAGGAACCATTCTATAGAGTTGTCCTTTCTCCACACCCCAATTTCAAAGCTTATCATATCAATTCGGAGAATCAAGTAAAATTACGACGTCCATACACGCATCCATCTAGCAAAGGCCTCCTTGTCTTCATTTCAGTCAAAAATGATCATGCTCATACATGATATAGCCAGTCATTATTCCAAAGCAGAAACAGACGAGGATTACTTATACACATACTTCCTGCAACGCCGGTCTCGGCCATATTTCATCTAATTGCATGCCCTCCGCTATTACTTCCTCAAAACATCATCATCATCGTCATGAATGACTTGAGTGCACGTTATTTTTTTTATTCACAACTTCCCCTTCAAAATAGCACGATAACTTCCCTAATTCATCATGAAGGTAAATCCCACTGGAAGTCCATATAAACTCATTATTCAATATCCAGAGGAAAAAGCCGTGGCTATAAATGGGAATTTTGCACACGTGCCTCTTCCTACATGTACATGAGTTCATTTATGTATGCTGAGCATGGACCATCCGCAACGCACACAGAAACAGCATACGCGCATCTAATAAGTGGACGGAGTACTACTAAGCCCCTTTAATTTAAAGTTTCTATACTAGTGGAGGTAGTTGGGACACGGTGGTAAAATTATTGAGAGAGAAAATAGGAGTGAATAATAAAATGTCTGCCGCAAACCCAGCGAGAAACAAATCTACACTAATTTAATTGAGCAGTACTCTAAGCTGCTCAAGAGAAAGTGGCTGCAAACTGCACAGGAAGAAAGGAATGGATAGGGAGAGAAACTGAAAGAGAGGCAGCATTAAAGATTCAAGGCTTAAAGCATGAAGTGGACACGAGACGGGAATGAGTGGATCTTTACAGCACAAGTATGTGCGCACGGACCTCTGGAAGCAGAGGGACAGAAAAAGGAAAAATCAGAGCTGGATGATGATGATGAGAAGAAGGAGAAAGTAAAGTTGCTGGAATGATTCGTTCAAGAATGTGTTTGTCTGGATGGAACTCTATTGAGCTATAGAAAGGATCGGGAATGGTTATAATTTCAGTTTGAATTTTAGTAGAAAGGCGTCGTACAGGCCAAAAGCGACAGAAGTTAGAAGTAGTTGTATGATCACCTATTGAGAACGATGATATTGAGTAGAGTATCTTCGGGTGGAGGAAGTGGAAACTCTTCTGGAGCAGTTCCAGCAGGACCAGTCGTCTCCACAACAGTCACACTCTTAACTTTCTTCTCCTTTGGCTTCTTCTCCTTGGACTTACCCTTCTTCTCTTTCTCAGCAATTGGAAGGGTAGCCGCTTCCGAGATTTGCTTATAACCTTCCACCTCCGACTCCACAGTGGCCACGTGGACTTGTTGTCCACCACCCATTGTTGACACAATTGTTATCGAAGCCACACACTGCCTCGCCTCTCAATTATTTTTTCCAGCTAATACACTTGATGCCGACGTCGGGCAAGGGATAATGATGCAAGCACAGAGGGATAACAGAAACAGAACAGGCAGAGAGGAGATAGAAAGAGAAGAGACACACAGAGAGAAACAGAGAGGCAGGAGGAAATACAGAGACACCGTGCACCACCAGAGTCTGGAAGAACCAGGAATGAGATGAGACGAATACAGAGAGAGGGGCGAAACCCATGGAAGGAGAAGCAGAAAATGGCTTCAGAATTTGTCCACAAATAGTGCACTGCGTCGGTCGTTGGCTCCAGTTGGAAAGCTCGAACCCAGTTCGATCTTTCTCAGATCTGAATCCCGCAGACTCCAGTTCCCATGGTTACCCTCTCTCACTCTCGCTCTTTCTCTCTCTCTTTCTCGGGCAGAACACATTATTCATTGACATGAACTCACCAAAAGGGGCTCTTTCTCCCTTTCTCCCTACATATGCATTATATACAGGCATTTAACTACCCGCTTTTTACATCCACACCCCAACAACCCATGTCTGCCTCACTGCCCAAAGCTTTCACCAAACCGAAACTTTCCTTTTCAAACCCTATGCACCCGCTTACATACAGACGTCGGCATAGAGGCGCGTTGCCGCGCAAAAGCAACCCTTGCTATAGTGAATGCACACACGCACCCGGATATCCGCTTTCACACACACACACACATACTCTTAATAGACATATACTAGACATGTGAAGACACACGCTCATGTTCGCTCTAAGCAAGCGCAGTGTCATATGCACTCGAACATACACACACCCATGATGATTACCGTGGTGAAGACAGAATCGGCTTTACTCACAGATATCTACTATATCTCCTACATTGTCTGTGTCTGCATGTCGTTAAACAAGAAGGGTGAAGACCGCCGTCGTTGTTGTTGTGCTCGTCCTGGTCGTCGTCCTCTCTACCTCCACCACCATGCCGCCGCCGTGGCTGCTACCAATTCCAAAATTCTCACTCAGTCGCACTTTTCACTCCGTCTCTCTATCGTGTACTTGTCAACTTCCAGCTCAACTCCTTCTCTTACTCTCACTCACTTTCCCACTTATCTCATCCCGCTCCTCTTTCACTCACAGTTCCCCTTTTCTCTCTGCCTCTCTCTCTCACTTTCTCTTAGTCTACCCTATTCATCCACTGTTAATTGTGACGGCAACTTTTGAAAACAAAAGCCTCTCTGCCGCCACACTCTTTCAACCTAATAACGTAGAGCTTACTCCCGCTAGAGCTGTTAATGAGAAATGCCAAAGAAACTTTGAGTTGTACAGAGAAGAAGCAGCAACGGCAGTGGGAGCATATCATCATCACTTACTTTCATAATCATGCTTCTCTACCCGCCAATCTGGATCAAAAGCCCTTTATACATCTATCAAACGTATGCTACCCCGAACATCCTTATGGTCACAAATTGAAAATAACAAACCCGATCCTCTTCTTCTGCTGCAACTGACACACACACGCACGAACTAATCATGATAAAAAAGTACATAATCCAATAAACAATAACCTGTTCGCTTGGTCCTCTTCGTCTACCTGCTCTTCCACTATGAGCAACTCCATTGGACTTCCTATGGTTTCTCTGACCATCAATGCACTAGTGTGGCAGAGCAAGATATTTTAGGCGGGAGAAAAATAGTACGTCGTGTTATGAATTATGAGTGATATGGCCCAGCCAAGAACTCAACAACTGGCTGAGCAAATGCTTGACGGAACTGGAAGAGAGGAACGTCTACGAAGAAACTGCCTGTCCACTACTGAAATAATGACTGCCTCGCATACACACACTCTTCTTAGGAAACCAGCTTGTAAATCCTTCACATGGCTACCGATTCGTCTAAACTATTGCGAGAGTGAGTGAGCGAGTTTGAAACGATCGATTACATTTAGCTGGGTTAGCGTGACTGGAGAAACGTAATAACAACACTACTGCTATTGTATATACGTATGTATTACTTCAAAATAATACACATTTCTGCATGTGAACGACAACCACGGTAGATGGAATGTGCACGGAAGGAAAAATACGGAAAAGTTGCGTAGGGGAAAGTATATGGTTGCACACGCATGTTATATACAGTTTATACACCCGTCATTGGTCGTGGACACAACCTCCTGTTGTTCCATTCCTGCTGTAGCCACAAGCTACTTCTCAGCTCACATATTATGTCCCCATGTATAGTCGTCTCTCTCTCCTATTGTCCTTTCTCGGCACTAATGACGAGGAAATGCTCAGATATTTCCCCTCCTAATTCTCAACGTTGTTGTCAACTCTCCATCCAGAACGAAAGTAGTCAGACAGAGAGAGGGAAAAGTAAGCGCGCGTGTAAACCCACTTTGTTATTAACGCTGTTCCTAGCAGCTACTCACATAAATATGCTATACACAGATACGCTCAAGCACACAAATATGCACTTAAAATTTCTATCTCCATAATCAGAATTACATCCAGTGTGGTCACAATTACGTGTGAGTTCGTTTGTTCCCGTTTAGTCTGTACGTAAAAAAGAAAAATAAAAGCCCGACGACTCCTCGATTTCATTTTGAAAGGTAGCATGACAAGGAGGAGGGTAAAACTACATGAAAAATTCATATTCACAAGAACAAACAACCCTTTGGTGCCAGTGTCGACGTTATTTTCAACGTGAAACGATAAACTGAAGCAATATTCATATTGTTGTTGGAGGGTATCGTAGAAAAAAGAATGGAACGACTTGGACCTTTTTATCCCACGTCTGCTCTTGATGAAACCAATTTTAAGTTTTGATAGTGTTGCTGGCAATATTGTCGTTCATTGGGGGAGGGGAAATTGTAGTAAGTTGTTGTTATTATTGAGAAAATTGTGACCTAAGCCCGGAACTGGACAAGAAGAATATTATAACAACAACGCATGCAAAATTCCACTTACTTTGCATTCTTGGGAAACCTGTAGGCATAATTGCAACACCATCTTTGCGCATTCGGAGGCTGCTGGAACCATATTAAAGATGGAGGTCTCTCAGCCGCCACTGTTCTAGACCCCGAACCATCTGGTCTCACCTAGAAAATTAGTCCACCCAACGACAATTATTATTTCTACTTCTCCTTTTCATTTAGGCAGCTATCGGGAGCGAAGTAAAAATTCCTCGTACACACTTGATTGTTCTTTCTCACTTGATTTCTTCGTTATCAAACCCACTTTTATGGGCCTCTTCCTGTCTCACGTCCCAAAAGTCATTCTCTCTCTCTCCCCACTGTATGTGGCATTGTGAAAAGTTTACAGCTTTCCTACAACTTATGTGCACCCTAGGCGGTACATCCACTCATCATTATTGCTCACATGTCAAAAGAGCGAGAGCTGAGGCAGCGTGCATAGACACGTAGCTCGCTTTCGTTCGAACAATAAAGACTGAAAGACTCAACTTTCTCACATCTTCTTTCTCCTTGTTCCTTCATAAAGGGCGTCACTGCTAATTTCCGGCTTGCTTAAAGCCTGTCGGCCGACTCCTTCAGACCCTTTCCCGTAAAAGCTAATTTTTTTACTCCGCTCTTATGCATATGTAGATTACATGTACAAGAAGCAACTTGGAGCATTTAGCCCTCACGCAAAAAGAAAGTACGGCAAACTTTCCTCGTCAAAGTAATTATGGTTTATTCAGAGCTACATCTAAAACTCCAAATTCGGAGTCATCCTTTAAAGAAGAAGCTCACAGGAGCTTTCACGTTTGAAAAATGTGTAAAACTTGAAGGAATCTGGCTGGTTGTGCAGACGGGAGCCATTACTTTAAATGCTTCAGCATCTCATCATTTTTTCATTCCGCCCCAAATATCCCGGAGGATTACACTGTTTTCTCATTCCATTACACCCAAAACTAAAGCCTTGGCAAAAGTTTCTTCTCGACCAAAATCCTTCCGGCCGCCGCATAGATTCACCCGACCGCCAGGACAGAGATTCTAACAGCGACTGCTTCAATCATCTTCCTTTACCGTCTACTAAAAGCCCTACCCGGGCAAGGCGGAGGAGAGACGCGTCGCAGGAGCAACCAGCGTAGAGATCACTTTCATCACTGAGAGTATCCCGCTGTGAACTAGAGGTCAGTATGGTCCAACGAGCAAATTTCTCGGCTTTGTCTTCACTTTTTCTGCTGAGCTAGCCAGTAAGCTACTGAAAGAATTATTGTGACAGAAGAAGAATAAGGCTGCTCAAATACTGTGTGGATCGCAGTAGAGAGAAAGCTGTGACTTCTCTGAATCTTTCTCACTATTGCCCTCACGCATTTAAAAGGGGGAAGGGCGTTCCCGGTGAAAGCATTTCTATTTGTGATGTAAGAGAAGACTTGAAGAGGCCAAGGGCATGGCTTTTGATAATTCCCTACATACGTCCAACATTAACCCGGCAATTGGGCGTAACGCAAGACGAAAAATCATCTCAGCGTATAATGATGGTGACAAGAAGAAACTTGAGATAATGACGCAAGTTCATAGGCGGATCTTTACTGCTGAAGCATGTTTGGAGAGAAAATTTATTTTTGTGGGAAATTCGGAGCGAGTAGATAAAGAAATGCCTTTCTTCCTCTCTCCACTTTCCCTCTAGAATTGGCTACATTCAACCACAGCCAACATCATGTATAGCCAGAGTAAGTATATTGATTTATCTATGTAGAGGCATGTGGAAGGAAATGTGAAGCATGTACGACAACGACGACGGAGATGATGATGAAAGTCTAAGACAGACTCACTCCACATAAGCTCATACGGCAGGAAAAAGATTCAGTTCATTTGTGCGTGTGCCAAAAGAAGACAGAATGAGGGAGAGCAGACGCTTGCTTTCGTTTCCGTCTGGTGGCAGTCATGTGCCACGAATATTTTTCGGATCTTGAGTAGACATGATAGAAAGTAGCACTGCACACGAGCACGTGTGTGCTACTAGCTGCACGAGAAAACCCATGTTGGGGTAAATAGTGGCAGCAAGCCTTCATCATCAGGTCTAGTTAAGGAAACCAAAGTCAAAAATTTTGAGCCGCACGTGACCAGAGTTTAGAAGGCTTATGGGGAAATGTAAAGCAAGTCGCGTGTCCCATCATCAGTTGCGTCTATAATGCTTCCTGCACCGGGACCTGTGCGTCCTCATCGTTGTCGTCGTCGTCCTCCTCCTCCTTCTCATGTGCATGCATAGATTTGGCAATGGAATAATCCTCATGTTCCATAGTCCTACTGCCAACTACACTTGCTATTCACGTAGACTTTTGGATATGTAATTTAACCGTGGGGCGTCGTCCTCTCCCTACATACATATTATAATCTAACTATTACCACAAGGCGGGAGAATGGTAGTCATAGTAGTAGCGGACCCTCGAGGGGCCTTAGAGACAAATCGATAGCGTCTCTGTCTATCTCCTCTCCGCGTTATGTAACACGCTGTGCTCAGCGCTACTAAAAAGTACAGAGAGAAAGACAGACAGCGAAAAATGAGTCATGATGGACTCGTAGTTTCCCAAGTTCAGAGCTTCAAATGGCTTTGCAGGGACACAGAATTGCTGAATACTTGACAGCCAACACCGGGCAACCAGAGAGCCCTCGTTCCCCCTGGTACTCATATAAACATAAATACATGCATACCTAAAACATTCGTCTCAAAAGTTCACTTCTCCATCATCGTCCGTCCTTCTCTGTAGACAAACTCCCACACTTACGCGGAAATTAACAGCTCCAGAGTGAAATCAATAATTCTCTTTTAAATTTCTCAGCTACGTCTCAGCCAGAGTGCTTCCTACATGACGGACTGTGACCCCTCAAACAGAGGAAAAGCACCTGAAGGAGTACTTGCACAACAAGCGGAGTGGGAAATCTACTCCAAAAATTCTTGCATGTTTTGCCTTCATCTTTGAACTAAAGACGTAGAAGATGATGGTGATAGCAAGGGTTTCCTCTCTATCCCTTGTGGAACGTATAAAAACTTATGACTTTGCAACATATTTCCTGGCGTTTGCAGTGTCAGACGTAGAATAAGTAAATAGCGCTCTCTTTACGAGAGCATCTCACAAGTTCAGACACATTGGAGAGCATAATATTACGAGAGAGTTTCATGTAATGTCTTTTGGGACCAAGTGCAGAAATATGTACGACAAGGAAGGAATATTTTGTAGTCATATATTCCACTCACATATGAAATGTGGTCAGTGGGGGACGAAGAAAAATAAGTCTCAATTTTTTCCACACACTTACAGACAAAACTATGGATTTAAAAATACGTATGTAACTCCCACTTGCCTTTACGACTGTAGTGACTGACTGTGGTGGGGGCGGGGGCATGGAAGCAGGGGGGCCCGTAGTTGTTGAAGGGGTGAGCATAGGTATGCTCTCATCAGGTTCGTCGGGCTCAGGTTGAGCGAGGCGGGCGATGGTGGATTGCTTACTCTTGGTCGTCATGGCTACACTTTTAAGTAAATCGTCTCCTTCGTCATCTGTCAATCGCTTGTTTTCGTTCCCGTTGTTATTACTACGCCAGAATCGTTCTTTCATCTCAGCCAAGTATGGACAACGCTGCATTCCTATGAAGAGTTAAATGCAAATCACACGCATAACTTTCTGCCCACTCGCACACTACAACAACACAAAATGACAACAAGAGCAGCAACAAGAACAACAATAAAAACGACAAGGTGCAATCAGCAGAATACAAAATCTTCAGCATCCTCATCAACATAAGATGTGCATCTATCTCTTACTCGCATCTCAAAGATCTGTTTACGCACGGAAGAACCACACGATA
>JAQFYD010000867.1:0-14777 GCA_034694225.1 Bourletiella hortensis | reverse complement strand
TTTCACAAAAGCGTTGGAGAGCTAGGCAAACGGGATCTAACCGAATCAAAGTTTCGTTGGATGAAGCTGAACCGTGTCCTATACTGAATAAAGAGGAAATTTTAGTGGATTTTTTAGACTTTTTTAACTTTGCTCTTCATCTTCATGCTTTATGACAGATGATGAAAATAAAAAAAATCAAGTGAATGGAAAGAAAGAATGATGTAAAATAAGGGAAGTGTATAAGATGATGGAAAAGAAGAAGACGAAGAGGACGACTGACGTACAACTACAGTGTTCTCTTGGCATGGCTGGGATACAATATACACCTACATTGTTAGAATAATGGCAGTGCTACAGAAAAAAAGAATAGATTGACAACAAAGTACAAGATTAACTTTTTCGAGGAGGAAATCAAAATCAAAAGTATTAGAAAAGAAGGGAACAACAAGGAGACGGCAAAAGAGGAAGACGAAGAAGAAGAAGAAGAAGAAGAAGAAGACGAGATGAAGGAAAAGAAAAGGACTGAACCCTTTCAGAAGGACAGAATAGGAAATCTTCTTCCTTCTAACGTTGTCTCTCTCTCTCTCTCTCCCTCTCTCTGCCACTACTTCTTCTTCACGTTACTGGAAGTTATTCGTACGTACATAGATGTATGTATGTTCTCATGTATTTTTTAGCTTCGTGTGGATGTTATTGTTGTACTACTTTGCAGTTCAGTTTGATGTGGTGTCTGTCCTTTTGAATTTGAGTTTTTCAATGCACTCATTCACTGCGTCACTCGCTCACTCAGCCAGAGAGTGAGTGAGTGAGTGAATGAATGAATGACCTTTTGATTTTTTCCAGGACAGCAAAATCCATTTTTACACCAAAAGACGAGGAATAAGAAAAGAAGAAGAAGGAGAAGAAGACGAAACGAGAAGAACTATAGCCTGAAGCTTGAAAAAAACATAGTTGTTTAAGCTTTATTTCAACTATTGCGTTCAGACTGTGCAATTTCTTCAAGGCTGTGTGAACTAACCTATAGGTAGAGGATAGGATGAAATGGTGAAGAGATATGGACACACGTAAATATACACCTGTTCATTGATATACATTAACCTTAGCATTGTATAAGATGCTGCTCGTAACCATATCCCAAGGGTCAGCATTTGGAGCAGAAAATCCGGAAACCTTTGTTCCTGTTTTGCTTATCGAAAAGCTTTTTCACGCAACAGTCCGCAGCATACTTTTCTTTATGATCAGAGTGAAAGCTTTGGCTTGAGAAGAAATCTCTAGTGAAATGTAAACGAGCCGGGCTATGCTTATATGGTCTATACCAGCGGTTTCAATAGCACTTATCATGTTTGCCTGGTGTCTCAAAGATTAGCGTTGCTCCCAGTGTCGTCATGACCTGCAGATTTAACCAAATTTGTGACTTGAATGAATCATAGACCGTCATAGGGGGCTTGGGCACTCAATGTTTAGCCAGTGCATGCCTTTCACAAATTCAGCAGTGAGCAAGCCGGTAGCGGGACTGCATCAAGTGCGACCGCCTTTTAGGACTGATTTGAAAAGTGAAAGCCCAGTCCCTGGACCTTTCTTAAATGTGGCTGCTAAGTCAACAGAAGCGGCAAAATTGATCCTTAATTTTATTGCGAACATTGCGGATTGCACATTTTAATTACCAAAATTCCGAATTAATTAGTTTGCAATCAGACATGGAAGAAATATGAAATCCGGTTGACCCGACCCGGTGACATTAATAGTATTTGCCGTCACATGTGTGTTACTCATAATGTGTGACATCAAACGCGCAAGGGGACTTTTGTACGTTGTTCTATGCATAGATTTCTGCATTCATGTGAGGGAGCGTTAACTTCTATATACGTAGATGAGTCGTGTGGGTGCGTTATGTGTGGAAGCAATAATCAGGAGTAAGTAAGACTGTTGAGAACACAATGTAATATTCCCCGCTATAATAATATAATAGGCATCAACTTAGCGTTCGGTGAATAAAGAGACTTGAGAAAATAATGGTGCTGTCTATGGCATTCAAGTGCACCGTGGTCACAAAAAGGGGGGTAAAATAAGGGGGGCGCTCATCTTCGTCTACCTCTCTCTCTCTCTCTCTCTTTCTCTATAGATTTCTATGGCATTCATACAACTTGAGTTCCTTACAGCACACACACGCATACACTACTACCACTCGTCCTATGACTATACAGTTTTTAGATCCTTAGTCATCAGAGTCGTCAATGTCGTCGTATCTTTTGTACATGAACTTCAATATAGGGCTCCCTCGCTCCGCTCCTACTCCTATTTTCCTGTCCTCACAATCCATGGAGAGATGCAAGTTTCATATCCAGAGAAGAAATGGTTTTCTATGAAACTCTGTTCTTCTCTAGCTCCTATTCAATATCAATAATAGTATGAGAGAGCATTCAGCACCAAACTATAGATTCAATTCAATTTCTAAGCCTTTGCAGTCTGAATCTCGCTCTCTCTCTCTTTCTCACTCTCTGTCACTCTCTTCACCAGTCGTTCACTCAAAATTCAACGCTCTTCCTATTTCCTACACAAACATTATATTACTCCTCAGACGCGTACACGTACACAAACATTAATCCTTATAAATAACGCCCGATTTTCCACCGTCAAGTTCCCCTAGTAGTAGCTTAACAACTGCTTATCCACATGCTACATTCGGGAAAGCACTTTTCGTCATAATTTGCACGTAGAGTTTATATTACTAGAAATGGCTTTCACTACAATAAATTCTTTCTAATTGATGCGTGACGGTAGCCTTGCCGGGGTGGTGCTTCACCAGCTGAGAGACTGCTCACTTGAGCTCGGTCAGCTGACTTTCACTACACTGGACCAAGTACACCGCCCAAGGTCGTCATTGCGAATTTAATTGACTGCACTGATTCGTTAATCTTCTTCCGTTTTCAACCAGCTCTGATGAATGTTAAGGTTACCACAACATGGATCACAATGGAGCGAAAACTCTCAAATACAGGCTCACAGCTTTCGCAAATAATTTATGGCGGATAATGCAACTGTGAGGCTACTGACGGAAATCCAAATAGATTAGGCGCAGGATAGTTATTATTACCTGTCTCACAGAATCCTTGATGTCCACGGTATCTTTTATCAAAATCACTTACAAACGTTCGCACATCACTAGTTTTCTTGCCACATACCAGACTGTCATCTGTTTTCCATTTCTGAGGCAACACAAAATAACTACTCACAAACACTGCAATGCTCACGAATCGTCGTCCCTCTATGAATCCGCAGAAATGTCTGAGTACTGAGAAAATCCTTTCGGATGAATCTGTGCTGAAGGCCCTCCGCACAATTGAGATTAGTTGGACCTGGAAAACAAGATTTTTTTTGATATTTTACTGCAAAAATCAGTAGCTTAGGATGAGGGGTTACGGACCTGGATTACGAACTCTAATTGCTGTAATGGTAACGCTCTGACGACCTTAACGAAGTTGATGATTTGGAATACCTTGTAGAATGTAAATTGTTAGCGTCAAGAGTAGCAATATTGGAAAACCGCGTGTTTGAAGCCGCAAAACGAGAGATAAGTTTAAAGGGACGCTGAATGGATAGAGACTAGATGATGACTGATTTCAAGCTACCATGTGCTTTCTGTAAGCTGCTTCCCTCCGCATGAGCGATAGCTACCGCAGGAACAGGAACCTGTACCGTGATTCGTGTACAGTCTGCCACTGTGCTTCACGCACATAAACACACGCAAGTACAGGGTGCATAAAATCCTTTGGCGGATCCCCCACACCAAAACCAGGTTTACGGTCGCGATTGATCCTACGGTTTATAATGTAACCTCAAGTTTAATCATTAAAACCCGTTGGTACTCAGTTTTAAAACGGATGCTCATAAATGTATTAGCATTTGCAATGAAAAGCATACATTCTGAAGTTCGGAGCCCGGAGTACGAGATTATGATACACCCTGTCCACATCCTGCGGACCCTTAACAGCTGGTAAGTGATGCTCAAACTCATGAATGAGTCCATATATTTTACAAGCTTGTGTTTGCAGTACATACAAGGCTACATGAAGCTTTCATTATTACAATATGGTTTCATTAAAAGGAAGCAGCAGCATGATTGTCGTTGTTGTTGATGATGATGACGTGTGAGGGAAGTGAGAAATGCCACTCTGAATGCAAACTATTATGTCAGCCAACTTATGTATCTCACGAGGGCGTTAAGGATGGCAAAAGGTCGCTCAGCATGACACTATTCAAAGGCCTCTGACGTAAAGCACTCCGTCCTGTATGCACACATGGGCCAAATAGCGGAATTTCTAAAAGAAAAAGAATGAAGAAAGTATCTTCTGCAACTATTATTACTAAGTTTGAGGCTTATCTTGCAAAGCTACAGAGAAATTGGAAGAGAAGAGAAATGAGCCAAAGCAAACTGAAAGGGACTCACTTGAATCTTCTCTAATACTAATCTGTTCACTTTAAAAGAGAGCCCTATATGCGGCTTGGTAGCTCAGTTATTCATTTATGAGCGATAAAGCGTTTTTATATGGGGAACAACGTGTATAATGAGTCAGCCATAGTCATATAGCTACTACATTTGAGGAAAGCTTTAAGCCGGGCGAGAGCACACTATTGTAGATTATTATACAGTGCATCTGCACATCCCCATTCATTCCTTTTCACTTGCCTCATCATCATGCATGCATACCTTCCCCACTTATTCTGGCTATTTATTGAATGCACATAGAAGGAGGATGTGTATTAAACATCCTCACAAAATGCTCAGGCTATACGAGTGCATCCAGTCACATAGTCGCATTCACTTGATCCCTTTGATTTTCACTTTCAATGCCTCTCTCTACATAATATTATGCTGATCCGAGGCTCCGGAAACAAGCAAACATTGTTACTGCTGTAAAAGAGCTTATCATTCAGCTGCGTGGTTACGATTTGCATAATTTATAGCCACTTGGAATATAACTTGGAAAGATAAGGGAGATTAGTAAGTGAGAATCATCAGATTATTAGCATAACTACTACCATCCTAGCTGGACTTGAAAGGTCAATGGGTACAAGTATGACACGCTGGTGGTGTCATGAGTTTATTTTTAAATTTTCATAATTTCTTCCATGGAACGAGGTGGGCAGTCTAAAATACAGAAAACGAAGAAAGTATAGAGACAGAGCTAATAGCATCCACATCTCCTCAGGATGAATACGAAAAGTAAAAAAAAATGAAGCCGTCCGAACTAAAGGATTTTTCTGGCCAGCAGCGACAACGTAATGTTCAGTTCAAAGGAATTGGGAACTAAGGCTCATTACTTGGTTCCTTGTGCCATGGCACCATGCATGGGCTATTTAGCTTATTCTATACACTATGGTTCCATGTTCAATTCAAAGCTTCTCATGATGAATGCACACACACAAAGACATAGTGTGTTCGTGTGTGCACACGTATCTAATACTGCACTTATATTATATACTAGAAGGAGATGAATAAAGAACCCAAAGAAATTTCACACAATACGCCATAAATTGCACTGCATTATTGCAGATTTCAATTCCATTTGGATTGAATCTTTCTTTTCTCATGCTTCACTTTAGGAAGAGAGAAGGAACACATTATAAATTGTAACAGTGAGAGTACTTGCACACACACATAGCTACTATATCCAACAATCATAGTACGACTGGCTACACAGAGAGAGAGAGAGAGAGAGAACATGATGAAGATGATTTTTTCCAAATTTTTATTATTCTCTGCCAAAGCGATGAATACGAAGCAATAAATGTGTAGTTATAGGCAGCACATTTATACAGAAAAATAGACACAATTGGCGCAATATAAATGTGCTACGTTAGAATGAAGACAAAAATGAATAAAGCATGCGACTCTAATGTTTCTCCCTCCCCCTTGGACCAAAAGAAAGGCACCCACCCCCACCTCTTTCATTTACTTGCATTATTTTTCAAAGAAACTAAAATGAACAATTCATTCATTTATTTATTCAGCGAGTCAGTCAGTCATTCATTCATTTCGATCTCGTTGTTGTAGCTACACTTGTATATTATTATTGTTATTATTATTGCAAAAAGGCATCACCATACAAATGTATGCACGATGCCCTCAATACACTTGTGTGTGTTTGCTAATAATATGACACTTAGTTATACTACATTTTGAATGAAACCCTGGCGCTGGAGCAGGCATTTATGCATACTATAATAGCAGTGCTGGACTCTTATTTATTTTGCCATGCCTGTAGTCAATCCTCTCATCGTCGTCACAATCGTAATTATTATTATTATTATCATGACCATCAACATCAGCTTTAGACTTCTTAAGTCTTCTTCTTCTCCTGCTTTTCAATAATAATACTACAACAACCATTCCAACCACAAGAAGAAGAAATAAACCTGACAAATACAACTCCAGCCTGCTCCTCTATAGCTCATAATTAGGATGATTATTTGTTAGAATGAAGAAAGAAGAAACACCATTGACTCGTTAATAGTTCTCAAATAGTCTGAATATCATACATATTATTATTATCATCAGCAGCATCATTATTATCAAGTATTCACTACATGAAATCTGTTATAGACACAATGCTGATGATGCAGACATGCATAGCGTTGACGACGATTCATTTTAAATCGACTCTCGCTCAACTTGCTCCATAGAATTCATAGCGAGAGATGCTCAGGACGGTATGTGTACTGTCCTTGTTTTGTTACCACCATCATATACGCTCTCACAAAACGGCCATTGTTTGCCAAACGACTTTTTTCAACGGAGATATATATTCTGTCTATGTTCCTTACTACAGCAAGAACGACAGAGAGAAAACAACATTACGTGATCTGTATTGTGTTCTCTCGCATTTGCACACCCGTTCCAAATGGAGCTCTTTTCTAATGCCACCATCATCAACACACAATTCCTCACAAGACCACCATAGCTAGCACATCCTTCTATGTCTATTCAGTATATTCATCCAAATAGTACAACCATCTCCCATACTGCAAACAGCAAACTCCCTCCTGGTACTCCCATAGCCGCCTCAAGTATTTTTTCTAACATGTTTTTTTAAATTTTCTAACGCCAGTTTTACATATTATTAGGGAACCTGCAGCAGCAATCCTCCTGACTATGAATAATAGTGGACGCTCGAGGGACGAAAAAATCTTTACTGGAACGAGAGATACGCAAAGGAGATAAGGCTTCGTGTCAATTTAGAGCTATTATATTGACCATTGTCCATTTAGATTAGCGACATATCGTGAAGCGCCAATGGCCAAGCTCATCTGTCTTGTTTTTGTTTGAGAAGAAAGTTGGTGGAAACCACAACAACAGACAGAGATGTGGGGGAAGAATGACATCTTCATGCATTCACAAATGAGCCCTTTCACAATGAGGGTGACAGGTGAGAAAAAACGTAATATTTTAAAAGGGATCAGGACAGTAGGATCAAGCGGGTGATATTTGAAATACAAAAAACAGAGTGAGGAGCATAAAGAAGAAAGGAGTAAAAAAATATACTCTCCCACAGGAATATGAGTAAACTTATGTTACACACGCTTTGGCTCTCTCTCTGCATGTGTGTATTTTTTTCTTTCTTTGTAGAATGGAAAGAGGTAGGTAGGAAGAAAGTTGAAGAGAGGAGGAGGGCGGACGAGAATGAAATATGTGACATAAAGATAGGACTCAATACAAAATCTAAGTTTATTTTTCTATTGTAACCCTTTTGTGTAGAAAACTAATCACATTGATACATCAACAATGAACTTATGTGTCCATCCAAGGCCTTATTCCACCACTTTTTAAATATATCCTCTTATTTAGTATTTTTATTATTATTATGCATCCTTTCATGTATGTAAGGCACCTTGGAAATATTGTGGACAGCAAGAAGAAGAGAGGAGGGAGAGCGGGCAAGAAGAAGTCCAGGGAATATTATTATTATTATTGAGAATACACACTACTTTTGTGTGCAAGGGGACAATTTTTTTCAGTCAAGAGGAGGAAAGGACGGTAGGAGGAAAGGTAGCTGATAGCTATATACATTTTGAGTGTATATAAACCAAATCAAACTTTCAATAGAGAAGGTATAGTAGCTAGTAGTGAAATGCAAGTTTAAGGAAATGGGGAATGGATGTCGTTCGAATATAAAGAGTGAGTGTGCGAATGAAAAATCAAAGTAGAAAGCATGTTTCATCGGCATTGAGAGGGAGTTGTTGGATAGTAGTGAATGTCTCTGTAGGTATGTTTAGACTTGTGAGGAGGAACGTCTCTATTTCATTGTGTTCTGAATACATTATAGTTGTATTGAACATGTGAAAAAGGAATTGGTACCACCTTATTTATATACCTATCTTCAAGAGGGTCCTTATAGCATTATGTTTAGCATTTTAGGAGCATAGGGTATGGATCACACAAGCGATGAAACTGTGCCGTGTAAAATGTATTCATTCATTCAGATTTATACTCATCGCAACTACTTCACTTATCCGTTCAACACTATATGATATTATTATTATGAATTATTATTAGTTTTATACAAGATACCTCATGTCCTCAGCAGTTCATTCATTGTCTCCTGGACAGACGGGGAGAACGCATACTTACATAGATTTTCTAGCTTTACATTTAAATGTATACACACAGGGCTGTCCCCACCAGTCCTTCTTCCACTATAACCAAAGAAAGAAAGGAAGAAGAAGAGAGATCTGTTGTCATGGTGGGAGCCATTTATATATAAAAGCAGCATATATGGATCGTAGTGGTAGTAGTTGTGTGAACATGTCCAAAGGATGCCTTCGTCAATCTATATTCTTTTCTTTGGAGAGAATAAAAGCAGGAGACAATTTGGATGTGGATGAGCGAATTTCTCGTATGTGAGCAAGAAGTGTGAGTTATTATGGTTTAGATTCCAATAGGCCTCCATAATGTATTCACTGTCCATGCAACCATCCATGGGTGTATGGGTATATTTGTGTATGTGTGTGTGTGTGTGTGTGTGTCATTCAAGAAAAGATCCCACATGCAGAGCAGCCGCCAACAACAATACCTTTTATATTGGCTCTACAATGGGAGGAGGCATAACTTCACAAAATAATTCTTAATGGGTGCCTATCAGTCCACCATCTTATACTCTACCATATCATATCATCCTTCTCTCCATGAATTCTTCATCGTCTCCTTCGTCTTCTTCTTCTTCTCCATGCAGCAGCAGCACTTTAGTTACTTCAAACTTGAACTCTATTTTACAGCCCTCTTTCTATCATTTGAAATAATATGTCAATAATATTTCTGTGGGTAATTATTATTGTTGTTGTTATTAGAACGAAGCGATTTCTACACAAGTTCTGTTCACAGATGGAGACGACGATGATGATGATAAAAGGAATACAGCTCGTGGAATATACTGGACAAAAATAGGTTTCAAGGAACAATTCTTGGCAGCTATGGTGGCTGTTAGAGAGTATGACCTTTCATGGGAAAAGGCACTGGTAGTACGAGAAAGAAGACGAAGAAGAAGGGCGAGACAGAGATTGTGTCTATTGTGTGCTTTATCTGTATTCAACGAATGGATCTTTGTGAAGAAAAAGAAAAAAAAACGTCCTCCATATCTGTCCTCCTGATTCATTCCAGCTTAGTCTTACTTTTCACGGAGAGAAAGTAGTACTAGCTAGTCGAAGGGAAATCATGTAAACAATGGATTCTTTTCCTTTATTTACTTGTTTGCTCTCAGGGAAAAAGTTGACGTATGTAGGAGAAAAAAGTGATGGTTGCAAAACCAACCATTACCATTATTATGAGCGTCCACACAACGCCAAAGTCTGTGACCTATAGGATTCAAAAGGATGTGTCTACTGGAAAATTTTTCACTAATATAGAGAGAGATTTAAGGGGGGAATGTAGGTAATTTGGATTGCGTAATTTCAGTTGATGATAATAGTAGTAGTAGTAGTACTAGTGGTCTTGGTGGTAGGGCTTCATGTAAGGGCGCTCTTACATTGATGCTGTCAAACAAGGGTTTGAGCCTGGAACAATAGAATTCTAATGGAATGCATTTGAATTAAACGCCTACTCTCATTGCCACCATAGTATAGGCCATAAAACAATGTGCGACTTGTGTTTTCGACACGGTCTATTCATGTACATTTGGAGGTCCCTTTGTCTTTCACTGACTCGTGCAGACAAGTGCACACATACATTTTATCAATAATCCTTCCTTCTCCCTTTCCAAAACCCTTCTTGTTTTGTCTTACACGTACTACAAACCATTCCCGGACCGGTATCATGTATTGAGTACCGATAGCTAATATAACCTCACATAGAATTATGCTGATGTGACCCGATCATATGTGAGCGGGATGCTGTTGTAAGAGGACTGCGGATGAGCCATGGAATCCAGCCCCTTTGCATGCCGCTGTAGACTCATCTGTTGTTGTAGAAAACAAGATCAAACACACAATAGATAATCTCATCATCTTCGTTGACGCACTTTAATAATAATTTCATGTTCCAAGGACAATGCTGATGATGCTTTGAACAAGCACAAAACTAAGTTAGAAGGAGATTAGTTATGCAATGGAAAGCCATTATATCAACTTTAGGATGAAATAAAATATTTCGTCCAAATCGACATCCATATCTCCTCTTTATAATTGCTATGAATGCTTCCGATGGGCCCCATGCCTGTTTCCAAATGAGCATACATAATAAGGGATGGAAAGTTGAAAATACCATTTATTCAATTAGCGGCTCTCAGAGCTAATTGATTTACCAGCTGTGTGGTAATAAATCCACGAATGGACCTCCCTGCCTAACACATTATGGGATCCAGGTGTATTGCTCAATAACTTTTTTTATTACTAACAGGAGCCCTAAATAAGTTGGAAACGTAACCGTGTTGCGTAACGGAGATGGATCAGAAAGTAGCAAGAACACGCTCTAATTTTCCTCCATGCTTGATCAGGCAGCCCGTTAATAGGTGTATTTCAGAGGCGGAAGTAAAAGCTATGGTCTTTGAGTGCAACAGTAAGCGGGTGAATTTACCACAGGAATAATTTATAGCTTGGGACGTCCATACTGCTGGTCAAATGAGTGTTCAAATAGGCAGGAAAGGGATGGACCTCCCAGCAGTAACTTGACGTTTATCACCACCCCATAATATATACCACATCTGCAACTAACTTCCCCCTTTAGCTTCATCATCAAGCAGCTAAATCTACAGAATTGTTTTGAGAATTTAATCAAACCAAGTCTTGTTGTTGTGACATCGACATCACTCTCAAATATTTAGTGTTTATCAACTAAAACATCATGTGGCAAGGTCAAGGATAGAAATGTATGTCGTTCAGCTTCTCAAAACATACCTCCCATTTTTCCAAGGGTATAACAATCTGGTTGCACCAGCCGCGGTGCCGGTGGTACTGCTACATTTCGTTGGTGAAAAGGGTCTTGTGGAACAGGCACGTGCTTGAGAGTTGAATGAGGAGATCGGGTTTCACAACCTCATGTTTACACAAGATGAGGCAATGGCCTGAGCATTGAATTTTCTTTATACACAACATACCATGTACCTGTTAGACCCAAAACATGCACAACTTTAGGGCATCCTCTGAGGTGTTACAAATGGCACTTGCATCATATGGCCGACGGGCCGCTGTCCGCATGTTTCTTACGTACCGTCATCCCCACCCATGCCATAATGAGGATACACGCGGATGTACTTGTACACTTGATATCCCAACTTCATTCAAGGACTTTGCCGTCCTTGGCTATTCTGCGTCAGTTTCAATTACAACGGAAAAGAAGCGATGAAAACGATGATGACTATTTTGTATCCGCTTTAACCCCATTCAGATCTTTTGTACAAATTGAGCTTTTGACAAACACAAATTTATGCGCAAAGGAGTTTCTTCTATGTGGAGCCCTTTAATTAGGAATATGTCATGACTAGAAGGATCATGACTCCATATATCCTGACTCAGTTGCAGAACCTAAGTGCCCTTCCTCATTGAGCTTTAAGGGAGCAGGATTTAATGGCTCATATCCAGACGACGGAGAAGAGCACTTTGGAAAGAAGGAAAAACTGAATGATTGCCGTTTGAAATTTGATATGAAAATGACATTTTGTCCACATAATATGTGAACCATATTATACTGGAGCATGATAATGGAGTTGCGGTGGTGGAGAAAACAAGATAGAAGAGTTCACCATTCATTGCACGCTCGACTCATGTTGATGATGATGATGACGACGATGATGATGGAGAAGAGCCGATTTTTTTGCACTGGATAGCAATAACAAGTCATATACAAATGAAGGGATGAATAAAGGGGGAGCAAAGCAGCCTTTTCCTTTTGTTTAGGTCCAGGGTTACTTGCGTACATGGGCCATATAAAGACAATGGACGAATCCTCGGACTCTATTGTCACGAAAACAATAGTCACACATTCACTCACTGACATACGTACAGTAAAAAGGAAAGGCTGGCACATAAAGCTTAAGAACTAAGAGCGAGTCCTGGTAGTAGCATCTCTTTGAATTGTATTCTATCGTCTCCCTCTTTTACTACAGGCCCTGATATACTTATCATCATTCAGTTCATTTCATATTTTGTTATAACTACTATGGTTACTACCATACACTACTTTCATTGCATTGTATCAGCTCCAGAATAATGGTATTCCGTGAAGGCGTCCGGGAGCCAAAAGATGGAACGAATGCGACTGAAACTCTCAATGTGTACATCACTTTAGCTGCTACTTCTCATCGTCGTATTAGGCCTCATTCTATCCTTTTTGTTCCCACCCGAAACATTATTATCATTGGCTCCCGAATGATAATACCAAGGAATCATGAATCCACGGAATATTTTCCTGCTATTAACTGGATTTAAATTTTACATTCTTCCGACAATGATGCCGGCTCACCTCAGCCCCACATCATGCTCATATATTACGTAAAAACTGGAAATCTTCTCCCAGCTACTATAGCTGATGAACGCGCTTACTTATGGAAAGTGAAACTAACTGGCTACAATTGAACCCTTTTCTTCATCTTCTGCCACTTATAAATTCAGCCCAAAAACCATTTTACATTCAGCATCAGTAATGACAGTTTCTTACAGAGGGGAGTAAGACGTAGTATAGAAGTGCTGCTACTGATGATGATGAGTGCCAAGTTCATGATGATAAGGGACTAGCTACTACTATGTAAGGCGAAAAAGAAAGGAGAATCGTATATTTCTCCCCATCACAATACAGACTAAGGTTAGACTCACACATACTATAGAGATTTTTCTTGTTCATTATGAAGTAGAGCAATAAATTCTAAGAAGGGTACAATGATTTTCGACTTTAGATCGTTTCTTTTCGCCTAACTCTCTCTCTCTCTCTCTCTCTCTTTCTTCATGCTTTCTTCTTCACCAGCCCGACTTTCTCATCCAACTATTTTTTTTATCAAAGAGCTTAAATAGTTAAAAAAGGAAGGCATAGACCCCGCAAACTTAAATGCCACCACGAATCACCATCTCTTTCACTACATACCAAGTCCCACGCATTTGAAATCAGGAGGTTTGTAATGAAATACGAAAGTATGAAGAAACTCCATACATACGACTTGACTTCATAAACGGAAATATGAGTGAAAGCACTGTAGCTACTGACTTCCAGCATGGAAATTGCATACGCATTTGCATACGCATACTTTGTTACATGTGAGCATCAAAAGATTATATTACTATTTGTGATCAGAAGGAAATAATGTGTGGTGTCATGTTACACAACTCCGCATTAGCTCACATGCCTTGCTATGCAACTATATTAGTAGTAGCTATACGGAACGGTTGAGTATGTGGAAGTGTGCGTAAGGAAGTAGCAGTAGCTACGTAATGCCTTTGGGCAGGGGGATATTGATGCATACATCGTTTTTAAGAGATGAATGCATTTTCTAAGTTGGCAACTTAAAACGGCTGAGTATGAGTAAAGTATAGTCTAATATCTTTATCTTTTCGGCTGAAAAAGGAAGAGGTTTTTTTTTCTCCTGTAGACGAAAAAGAGTGCGAAGTAGGCTATAAATCAGCACAAAAAAACCTTTGTGTTCGTTAAATGTTTCATCTTTATACTTTTTCGCCATTTCTTCTCTCTCTCTTTCTCTCACTCACTCGCTCGCTCCCACTACCATTCCATAGACATTCTTTTCCCTTCTTTTACTAACTACGATATATCCTTTTCTCACACCATTTTCATTTTCAAACTCTTTCTTTCTGCTGCTGGTGCTACTACTACTCGTACAACTACATAAGACGCCTACGACAGTAGAAGACCATTGTAAACTTCCTCCTATTCAAGACATGGGGAGCAGTTCGTTCTTTTGGAAATCCTGAACTTCTCATCAACGTCGCTTCTCATTACCGCCTTTACATTACATATGCACGTAGAGTAGTAGCTACTACTACTACTACTTCTACAACTTACAACATTGTACCCTCTGTGAATTACATTCTCTCATGTTCTTCTACACATACGAAGACTTTTACTCGGATCCTTTTCATTACTACAGCTCCACTACTCTTTTATTTCCTTCCATTTAAATGCTATCATTCATGGATGCTATTGGCTTGAACAATTCACTTCGTCGTAGTCGATTCAGGAAGGAGCAGGAACAGCAGAAGTGAATTCAGCCTTTCTTTCTTTGTCATGAGAACATTGATGAAGGGTATAACTAAAACTTACACAAAATGACCCAAGACTTGAAAGAAAAATATGAAAATTTTGA
>JAQFYD010000866.1:0-14779 GCA_034694225.1 Bourletiella hortensis | reverse complement strand
GCTATAATCGGACACTTTCAGCACGCAGCATTTCATTCGGGCGCTATAGATGGAAGAATCAAGTTGGCAATTGACTACTGGCGATTAAATAGCCACTGTTCCCAGCAAATTCCCAGGGTTTACTCCCAAGTTGGATGCACCAACTGTGCCATGAATTACAGAGAAGAGATGAATCCCGGCGTGAGATCGTCGTCTTGAGAACCAATGCTGTTTAGCTTCCTTGCTTGGTGGTTAAGATTTTGCTGGAGCAAGAGATGCAATGAGTAGCTATAGTTGTATGAAGGAAGGAAAAGAGGATTAAAAGTCCAACTTGTTGTACCACAGGAAGGAAAAAGTCTTAACTCTGAGGTGAAGTTAAAAAACTTTGAACACATCTTCGTGAGTGTGTGTGTCTGTCTGTCTATACGATGCTCAACTTTTATGACAATGCATTGCACGTAACACGAACCAGACAATCAGACAGACAGACAAGCATATTACTATACACACATGCACATTTAGAAGAACGTGTGATGCGTGAATTCAAGGGGTTGTTGTTAGCTATGGCTCGATCAGACTGACTGAAAGGGTGGAACTCTTTTTACTACCCCAGCAGCAACAACAACTGCAGCATCAACATGAGGAGGACCAACATGAGCCTTGGCAAGAATACTGGATGAGCTCAGTCAGTCAGTCCTGAGGTGTAGCAAGGTGCGTGAAGACCCATGGATTCTGCAACTACAGCCAAGTATTATTCTGCCCTGGGTGTGATTTCCATCTGATTTACTCAGCCTGGTATTCAACTGAGCGTGTCCTTCCGTCCATGGTTCATTATAGTAGTAGTCGGAGAGCAACAAGTGAATAAAGCTACATGCTCACACTACACTTTTTTCCACACCGTCCCCATCTGTCTCCTTAAAGGATTTTTTCCGCATCTTATTGTGACACTAATAAGCTAAAGTTTCCCAATTTTAACACCGTCGGAATAAGAATCCTACGAATAAAAGAGCAATAACATTGCTTAAAATCAATACCATTCGTTATACAAGGGGAATGCCAACGGGTGGAGGAGGAATTCCAAAAATTTTCGATCAAGTTCAAGATTAATCTTTTGCTATACTCTGTATGGACGTACAAACTGACAATAGTGAAAAGCCCAGCGGGTGACGGAGATTTCCTGGACGGTTTGTGTGTTACATGAAAGGGGATGGGATATTGGAGGAATATTAATTCAATTCATTCTGGAGGGACGTTCTAGAATTATTCATAATCGTTGTCAAGAAGGACAGACGTGTCTCTTTTTATAGTTTTGTGTTTGTGCAAGTGACGCTTGAATGTAATTTAATTTTTATTTCGTTTGCTGTAGTGTTAATGTCATTGTGTATCTAAGTTTTTACCAAGATTTCGGTTCGCTTTTTTCGTTCTTAAGTGTTCCACACTCGTTTTTGTGTACCCTTGCGACGTTATTTTCATTATTATTTGCGTTTAATGAGGTAAGAATTGTTGTTTTTCTTTGCTGTTTTACTTACGTTATTTGCAAATAGTTCTTAAGCGTGAGACTTGACGATCCTGAGGAGCTTCACATTATACTTTTTTGCCATTCAGTATTGATGGATGGATGTTCGTAAAGAGCTTTTCACTTTGATTATTGCTTTGGACGAATGCTATAAAAAATGAGATATTGGTAAACATTATGGATTGGTTCTATGTGAGTTTCGCACATATATTATCCTCGGGTCTATTCTTACCTGCTTTCAAAGAAATACTAGGAGATCGTGCTTGCATGTGTGTATCTGTGTTTGCACATTTCTTTATAATACTTGGTGTTAAAGGGGCATAAACATTAATTTACATGTTAAGCATGACATTATCTTGCATTCATGAATTTTCAGCAGCTTTTCCCCTCTATGAAACATAAATAAAATAGATTTATGCAAATGGTCATTTGAGAATGCGTATTAAAGTTTATAAATCATTGTCTGAAGTGATTGCGGCGTCGGCGGTGTTCGCACAAAATACATATACAGTGTGGCACAATAAATAGTATGAACCACTGCTGGTCTCGTCCCGTCTTCCTCCATTAGCTTTATCATCTCTTCTTCTTCTTCTTACTTATTACAACTCGTGCAGGAGGACTACATTACAACTAAACTCTCCTTGTTCTTCATAAGAGAAAAGAGAGTTTCCTTGTATAGTCATTATACATGTTTTTTGGCGTACAGAAAATGAATATGATTTGGGGATGATCATGGCGAAAATGTATGCATGACAGAGCTAATGAATGCAAATTCCAACTTATTCTGGAGATATCGTCTTCTTCTTCTTGTTCATGTGTGGGTGGTGGACCAGCCTTTGGATTCTGCAGTGAATCATGATCATGATGATGATAATTCCTTCTGATGGATTTCTAAATGAGCCGGACAGCTCTAAACTTGAGCCAAATTCTCTCACTTACATTTACTCCAATTCGCTCCACATTGTAGATTGTCTTAAAAGGGAGAAAAAGGTTGGATGAGATTATTTGTGTCACATGAGAAAATGCAATAAATTCAATTTGCTAATTTTGACATAAATAACACTTGATGTATTCAGCTCTATTTCTTCCTGCTGCTCACACACTCTCGTCATAACCACCAGAAATCTGTCGTATTCAATTAGTAATCACATCACATTACAGCTATAGTAGAGTCATCCAGCCGTCATGCTCTTTCTTATTTGGCACAAACGATGCTGCGACAGTCAGTCGGTCGGAGAGGCCTACGGACATTTCTTATGTTGATAATAAGAATAATCAGGACACACAGTTGTTGTAACAGCAGCAGCAGCAGGAGCCATTAAACTCTGTAACAAATCCCTGCAAATCCTCAATTAAAAGTTAGTTTTCTTCTTCGCTCCTGAATGTCTTCTTTTTTCTGTAGAAATAGCGAATAGAGTAGGAGGAGGATAGATGACCAAGAAGACGAAGAAGTAACGTACGGTATGTAAGGACAAATGATAAATAAAAAAACAGTAATAAAACATGCTGTCTAAATGTTCGACACGTTCATGTAAAACGGAATCTTTGTTGTTCATTTTGTTATTCGAGACATCATGGAGTCTTTTGTTCCCTAAGGTGGTGGTGGTGATCCACTGAAATTCTAAGTAAAGTTACTACGTGGGCAGCAGTAGCGGCAACGGCAGCAGCAGAAAAAAAATACTACGAGCCAAGCCGGTGGATTAATAATGCTGTGAAGTAATTCACTTGTTGAAGAGCTTATCAGTTAGCTGTTGTGTTTGTGCGGCTGAAGAATCATTCAACTTCCCTATAGTAGTATGTCCACTCATTAGGTAAACAAAGCTGTTGTTGAGATTGCTGAGGGAAAAAAATGTTGAAGATTTTACATATTTATACAATAGCCATTTAATGTTTTGTTCGCCACTTGAATTCTGAAGCATTAAACCACAGGTAAGGGCAATATCTCCCTGCCTGCCTGTCCGTACCCGCTATGTGCATTATCAAGAAGCTAAAATCTCTATGTGAGAGTCGGTCGGCAAAAGACAGGAATACTACCCTTCCGCGGTACATACAAAGGAATAGCTTGTGAGCAACAGGTTTACGCCAATAAAACGCAGCCCATACTGGTATTGCGAATTAATAATATTCATCATGAAACCAGAAGAAGAAGAAGAAGATGAGACTACCATGTAATTTTTTTAGTCACAAAAATCTACATGTGTGCAGCAGCAGGAGGAGCAGCAGCAGTACTATGACAAGCCGACAAGTAGCATCTTTGATGTTTCTTGCGGTAAAATTTATGAAAGAAAAAAAATATTTTAATGCCAATAGTTCCCGTTCAAGAGATGTCCCTTCGTTTGCTAGATTTATAGGGAAATGGGAACGTTCAGTACTGAAAATATGTTGTGGCGGATGAGTAATATTATGAGTTTAAGAACATTGGAAAGGAAATATTGATTTAGTAATTATTGCTTCTTACCAGAGTTGAGTTACAGGCAGTAGTGGGAGAAACTGAGAGAAATGTGTGACGATGTCTCTTCCTTTTAGTTCTCTCTTACATCCATTTTTATATGGCAGTGCAAAAAAAATAACAAAGACATATAAGGTCACATAGGATGGGGAAGTGATCCGTGCCGATGATAGCCATAAGTTGTTGAGGAGGCTTCACATTTGACAAGTCCAAGGAGTTCCACCCGCGCCTCGTCGTCCATCCGTTTATCATTTGTTGTACACTACTCTCTCAGACAGCAGCAACAACTTTAGGCTTGAGCATACGCTCTGAGCGAACGTTTACGTAAAAATAGAAAAAACCCTACGTAAGCACCCATTCATTTTCTTGTCACTTATCAAATAAGTGTAAGACTATAGAGTTGTATTGACAAGCGTAAAGAATGGAGGTGCCGGAGGGTGGATAATTAATACGATGAGGACAAGTTACGACACGAATTTACTGCGGTAATTACTAACCATGAGTCTCTCTCAGGCAGCCCGTGAAAATCGGCAATTGTTCAACATGAAAGTTTGCATAACTTTAATGCCCGCCAGCTTACCTTTTTTGCCTTGCATTTGATTCCTTCGTGTACACGCTGACTATGGCTACATTTACCTCAAGCGTTTTGAATCACTGCTTATGTGTACAAAATTTTTATGCTTAGCCATAGGCGTGACAATTGTAAGTGCACGCTCATTTTGACGACAGGATTAAAGGCTTAAATATTCCTCTAATTATGTCAAACTTTCTACATAGCTAGTGCTATGCTACGGCCATGATGAATGTTTTGGAAGGATGAGGTGGACAGGGCAGTTGTGGTGGTGGTGGTGAAGGCGTGTGTGATAACTATGGAGGATAGCTATTACAATGTGTGGGAAAGCTGGGACTGGCCATAGGATTTAGTTGTGTTTTGTATACAGTAATGATAATAAGGTGCAGCAAGCAGCTTGGGATGATGATGGCTATCTGGAATTTGGCTAAGAGTAAGTCCATCTGAATCCACTGGATGAAATGTATATCTATTGATTATCAAAGACATAATCCCTTCCCTTCTTGCATTCTGTCCCTATGTTCATTCTACTTTTTTGTCATCCTACATGACAGGGATCAATAGGAAGACAACAAGACAAGTTGGTCCTCCACTCTCTAATATAAAGTAGGCTACTAAACTACAAATCGGGGATTCATTTCAGTAGCAGCTTGTGTCGAGTTCACAGTAAAGAATCACAGGCTTGGCGCACATGTAAGGAGTTAGTAATTTTATGTTGTAAAATGAGAATATGACTCGGCTTGCATTATTCGTAAACATTCAAGTGATGTTCAAGTATACTTTCCTTATGGTTCATTTGTCATGTAGCACTAACTTAATACTACCCGATGAGCACACAACAAACTTTGCTTCCCTTGGTTTCACATGTCCAGCATGCTCATAGACATCCGTAGGTACGTGCATATAATATTCATCATCGGACAGGTGTGAAATGACTACCAGTTATTTTCTTCTTCTTCTGTGTGCCCATAAGTATGTATTTTGACTGATGACGACAACGACGAGTATAACGGCGTCCCCGCGTCAGAAAGCTTGTTCAAATATTATTCCAACTCAGGATGACAGCAGGGAGTTACATTGTAATGCATTAGCAGATTCAATAGGAGAACATGCATGGTACATACTGTCATATCAAGATAACATATGGAGGTAGTGGTAGCAGAATTTAATTTTTTCTGCAAACACCACATCGCTAATTTGGGCTGCTGCTGCTCCTAGAGGAAAAGGAAGAAGAAAAAGAAGAAGGAGATGAAGGAAAAAAACCTTTTATGCCCTCCAGCAAGGATCTTAACATACAGAGTTGCTCTTGACGTCGGATTAGCAACATTTTTATTTTATTTATTTTTTTATTTGCTGCTCCTGTCTTGTCAGAAAAAGAGAGAGACAGATAGGATGACGGTGCAGCTTCTGTCACCACACGAACGAACGACCTTAGTTTGTATGGACAGGTAATAATTCTTGTATTACTTTATGTGCAACAACAACACCAAGTGTATTTTAAGGTCATCTTGCCCACATTTACAAAGAAATCACAACACACACTTGTACTACATGCAATCAAGCTCACGGCTTTTAGGCAGCAAAACTTCACATGTGTATACAGTAGCTGCCAAGCATACCTCACCTTATTACGGACAGTTTCTATTCAAAGAACTTTGGCGACTTTTTAAGCCCACATGCACACTTTTTGTGGCCATGTAAGAACCTAAATTGAATGTGATTTAAGGAGGCTTTTTTCCCTTTAAAAAAGCACACAATTGTGCTCCGTCTGAGCGGATTGCTATTATGGTCATATGTGAGGTTCGTGCAAATTTAATAAATTTACAACTCAAATATACTTCAATTAAGCAGCAGGAACAAGAACAGTTCGTGGTCGAATTGGATCCTGTATATTGGCATTTTGTTAAGATACTTATAGCATTAATCCACAGGAGCGAAATGGCACATTAGAAAAGTAGTGACAAACATATGAATGAATGGGAATTTGCCTCAATTATGTCAAACATTATTGTGAAGACATGTGTGACGTGGGATGAAAGGAAGTTGTAGTGGAAAAGTTGTAGTTGTTGTCAAATAAGGGCAAATAATAATATTATTATTCTTATTTGTTGTCTTTTATCGTTTTCTCGTCCTCTACACTTCGTGCTCAACATGCTCCCCCGTCCTTAATGTTATTCACTAAATGCACATAGGTTCGTGTATTATTAGTGCAATAAAAATTATTTTTCTCTCTGTAAAAACCATGTCCTTTCACCCACTATTTTCAGCGTAGCTGCTACTTAGCTGCATGTGAAGCCAGTCGGCATTGCATTTATGTCAACGAAGAAAAGTTGTTGTTGTCCACAGGATGACTCAAGAACAGCATGTAAAAATTAACGCCTTTGGGAATTATTATGCACGAGCTAATGGAGCAGTAGTGTTTCCACTTATGACAAATGAGAGCGACAAAGAAGAACAATAAGATTGTCCACTTTGAATTCTCTTATTGTTGCTGTTGCGTTGCTGCTGCTACTGCTGATACTAAAATAAATATGTCTCGCTCTTTCCCTGCGTAAACATGAAATAGTATGTGTTATTACAATGAGAGAAGAATAATGCCAATAATTAGGTTGATTACAGGTGCTTGCTGCTGCTGCTCGTGCGAATAAAATAATAGCACTGAATAATATGTTCGCTGTGTAATGAGAGACGAGTAATATAATCCAAGTAGCTATAAAGTTTGAGTATTTTGTAGTTGCTGTACGTGCGAACGAGCGGCGGCAGTAGTTCTTTTCACAAATCTTTCACAACATTTTGATGAAAGGCATTGCAGATTTTTCTTGCAAAAACAAAGAGCTTAACCTCACATTATCATAAATATTATTACATGGAAAACTTGGGGAAAAAACGATGATGATGTTGAGGGAAGGGATGAGAAAAAAATGGAATAATAATAATAATGTCATCCTGGGCTAAAGGTAGGCGGCGTCTTCAACTTTTTCAGACTCGTTTAGATAGAAGTACAGAAAGTTCACAGCTGGTGAACAGTTTGTTGCCGTTGTTGCTGCTCATATGTGTCGTGTATATTATAATAAATAATAGAGAATGATGAGACAAGTGAAGGAGAGGCTATAAAAATTATTCTAAAATCCTCAACAACGGATCATCATGTCAAGCAAGCTACCTTCTTACAATTTTGACCGGTGATGCTGTAATAACATGAGAAAAATGTAGATGCACAGCAGAACTGCTGCCGCCGTTGTTGCTGCTGCTGCCATCAGCAGCAACATGAAAACTACAAAATTTTTACACCGCTCGTGTTGCCTAGGGATTATTATACAATGAGGATGGCTATTATAGTATTGGTAGGTAGGAGGACATGAAACAAATTTGTGGAAACAAAACTGAATAAGAATCTCATTAATTGTGATGGTAATGATGATGACGAATACTGAGGTAGTGAGTTAAAAAATGTATTTTCTTGATAATAATTATTTTGCAATCAACATGAATAACGTTGACAGCTGGGCGTCCCTCATCCATAGTATGACTTTCTGGTTACGGTGTCAAGTCGACACTTCCCTTAGAGCCATAAACATCATCATCATCATCACCATGATTATAATCATCCTATAACTAACTATTACTACCCTCATCATCAACATGACTTCATCCAGCTCATTAAATGCATAAATATAGCTGCTGGCCTTTAAAAATGATGTAATAATGCAAGCTATTAGCCAACAGACAAGAATATCGGATATGCTTAACCAATTATTTTGCCATGGTCTGTCCATAGACGAAAATTCATAAATGACTTTATTAGGATATACATGAGGACTCACACTATGCTCTTGACAGCCATGTAGCACCAATGCATTGCACTGTACATTTTTTTCCCATTACAATGATGCATTGCCTGCAATAATTAAAAATTAGTTTAACTTTCCATCCCCTCTCCAACACATTGTGGTATATATACCTGACATGAGAATAGCTCTCAGGTCACGGGGTGATGACGCGATGACGATGACAAGCCAAAATGTAAACCAGGAACAGAATTTTTAGCATATTCATCCCCCATCAGGCATCTCTATTATTGATGATAGTGGAACGAAATATGAATGATAGCACATCACCATGCTCCCATATTATTATTCGGCTTATCATACTAAGAATGTTATAAGAATCCACATGGATTGGCATAGGGGAAAAATGCACCGTAAAAATCCATGGTTTCCAATATGTCATACATGGAAATGGGACGCGGAATGATGACGTGGGGTGAGAGAGATGTTGGAGATGTTCCCAGAGCAACAGCGACAACAACAACAAGGAAAATAATAATTTCCATCTCACTCTCTATACAAGAAAATGACCAACAATATTCCACTTCTTTTTTTCCCATTCACAATTATTCACACAGTTTGCATTATGAAGATGAAGGAAGTAGTAGCAGCATCATGCCTCAAACCACACATTGCACATATTTTCAGGCATTTCAAATTTAGAACTTTGTCATGTGTGTTTGTGCGTGTGTATGATGAAGGAGGAAACCTCCCAGGGTGAGAGATATGAGACAGAGAAAATGTAAAGAGACACTAATCATCGTCATCAGCATCATCATGATACAGGAACAGCAGTGTTGGAGTATTACAGCAACAGCCAAAAAAGTAATGAAAAATGGCAAAGGGCTTCAAGCAGTATTACGTACAATGCTGCGAACAATATAATTGTCGCCATGCCAGCAGACTCATATATGCCAATATTGTTAATGTTGAGTAAGAGAGAGGGAAATTTTCGGTAGTGATTGTCTCTTAATGATATTACCAATAATAATAATAATAATAATAATGACAACATAACAAAGTGTACATGAAGAACATTGTTTTATTGCGTAACTCGAGGTTTCTTCAGAGGATTCAAATCTCATTGCAATTGAAGCCGATAGATCAGCATGGAAATGGCGTTTGTTATGGCAGTGTGGGTACATGGAATCATATTGATTTTAATGTTTCTTCTTTATAGCCATAATATCTCAAGATCCACTCGACTTTGCTTATGTCCAGAGGTATTAATGGGATGGAGAATTATTGTAGAATTCATAGCTTGTTGAATTGAAAAGTTCATTGAACCGTCATGTCATTACTATTATTGTTATTATTCTGAGTTACATGAAAGATTGAAAAGACATCTTATTACGCCCATTTTATTGACATTGTAGTAGTACTACTGCTGGTGGTAGCAGTGGTTGAAACATTTCTTAAGAAGACCATTTTTTAAAAAGTCGTGTCAGAATTGTTTCCCCCCTCCTTTTTTTACTATATGACTACGAAATATAACGCGTAGGTTACAAAGTGATAACATGAATTCAAAACTATTATTATTTTTAAAGCCTCAGAACTCACGTACATTTTACTCTGAGGCGGTACTCGACTGACAGACAGCTCGAGTGTGGCAGGTAGACAACACCACCACGTATGTACCCTTCATCTTCATGTATAGAAGAGCTATAGCTACAGAAGAGGCATGTCAAGTCCTTCAGTGTAATAGAGAACACATTAGAAGTGGCTCATCTCACGACTTTTTTCAGTCAATCTTGAAAATTCCACATGTTTTCCATCATCATCATCATCGTCATGATCTTCTTTCAAGTGTTCGCAACGCTATGTTTTTATGTAATAAAGGCGACAGAGTTACATGAAAATTACTTTAAAAACGTAATAAAATGGATACAAAAACAGCCTTCCATTCATCCTGTTTTATTGCACTAAATGACAACGACAAAAAAATAATGCAATCCCTCTGCTAACGGTTGAAAAGGAGCCAAAGCAAGCAGTATTATTAGTGTCATCATCATAGCTATAGACACAGGGGTGTCATGGTGGTGAGGACGTGACGATGAATTTCCAATTTTTTTTGGATCATCACCATCATCAGCATGCCATTTTCATACACATTATAATGGGATGATTACAGCTTCACAAATTGCCCATATTATTACAAATCAAATGGAGAAACATTGATTTCCGGTCGTTTTAGCGGCCATTTTCTGCACAAGAAGGAAAAAATTGTGTGATTGTATATAATTTGAGAGGCAGAAATGATGGTCATGACTGATGGATGATAAGTGGATTTTCCGTGCAAAAATTTCATCAGTTATTAGCAGTTAGTAAGGAGTAGTAATTTGTGATGGGAGAAAAATGAAGCATAATTCCAAAATTATATTCTGTTCAAGGTCCGCAAGTTGATAGATTATTTCACACGATCTTCAGACATGATAATTCTCATTGTTTTTGCATGGACATGTGAACGTTATTGTTCTCATTAGGCTTTATTATACACTCATTATTACTGTATACTCACTCCGTGCCTCAGTCGTACTTCAACATTTAATTATTTTATTCAAACACTTTTGCTTGTGCAAGCTGCTGTTGCGGGAGTGTATTATGGATTCAACTTGCCTCTCTATCATAGGTTCTTTTATTGTTGTATCCTTATTATCTGCACGTGAATTGCTTTCATGGAAATTCTATGTGATAGAATCGCTACTGCTCATACCACCATTCTCATCTATTTCCAAATGTTTGGATTCGCATTGTACTACTGCATTATCATGCATTGAGGCTCAGTTGGATTTTCCATAAAGGCACCACCAGGGTTAGCGTGTGTGAAGTAGACGGAAAAATCTGTGGTGGTGAATGACATGTCGGAGTCATATAATAATGTGTTAAGCTATAAACTTGTAAGTCATCATTGTGGACACATGTCTCTTGTTCTAGATTCAAAGCATCATTTCACATGTGTTAGACATAAGCGTGTAAAGAGGGCTATTCAGAGTAATCTCTGTGACGATCCATTCTTGCTCAATACAGCATTGAGCATCCCCCTTCATCATCATGCATTCTAGTTCTGTGATGATCTCAACCCTGGATGCACCTCTGTGACGACGAGAACAATCAAATTCCAAAAACGGTAGCAGCAGCAAGCAGTCATCTTCCATCCTTTTTCCAGATCCATTATCTCCTTGATTCCTATCAGATTGATTATCGCCAGTTGTAGCAACCACAACTATATTGATCCTCCCTGTCTTATGCTACAAATCACCGAGGGGAATGTATGTGAAGGATATTTATGAACTTGTAGCCATTCGGTCACCACATCTTTTGTCTCCTATCCTGAACGACGACAAAAAATGTGTTCTACTTTGTGAATTAATCCGTTCGGTCGTCCTCATCTTCTTATAATAGTCAGCCACAGCCCCAGAAATAGTTTGGCTTCTTCTTCTTTTTCTTTTTAAGCTCGTCATCCTGTCAGAGTTTCCTGTTTTAGTTAGTCAACCATGGCAGGGATGACACAGTATAGTAGCAGCTACGGCAGGAGTACAGTAAGTATAGGAGCTTATAGTAAAGTAACCATGCGTCTCTGTTTATTGTTTACTTCATCCGTTTCTTTCAGCTGCAGTATAACTGCTACAATTATGGTAAACTTGTTGCGACATACCACGTGACTTTGCAGTCCAGTGCACCTTTGCAGAGGATTCTATCGTAATATTGGGGAGAGGAGAAGAATTGGTTAAAAAAAGTCGCAGAGACATGCTGACGATGGTGTTTCTGCTTGTAGCTACTGCAGTGCAACATGATTAGAATTTGCCCTTGTTTAGGTAAAACATGTCTCTATTGTGAACGGTTTTATTCACTCCTTGAACCATTTAATTACTTGTTCCCTATCTGCTCTGCTCTGGCCGTAGTAGTATTTTTACGTGAAAGAAAAGGAGAGGAGGAAAAACTTGTTGAGCAAGGCAAGTAGTTAATGGTAGTTTGCATACATACATATATGCAGCTATCCTAGATTACGGCTGCGACAGTAGAACACACGCATACGCACACTCAGTCAGAGCGAACAAGCGTTCTTCATTATATGACTTTAGTTGTTGTACTGTGTAGTGGAATAATGGGACAATAAAAGAAGGGGAATAATAGTTAGAAAGGTAAATAATACAGCAGTCAGTCAGTCGGACTGTCAACGATTTGAAGACAAGATTAGCTACAAAAGCATGTAGCTATAGCTTGAGCATCAAGCGGAGACTTTTCTCCTACGTATTCTGCGTCTCGTCGTCGTAGAATGGCAAACAAATGGCATCAAGTGAAGTGATCTTGATTGATCATAATATTTGATGGATAACCTTTCAGTCCAAGTTCAATTGTGTCATCCATTAGGATCAATTAGATAAGAGATAAGAGTTTCAGCGTTTCAATTTCCGGTTTTCCTTCTGCACTAACCAGGCTGTCACAAGCCTGGCTCCAATCCTGCTTATTTACTTCACATGTTATTATTATTCACAAGAAAATGTAAATACTCACACTAATTTAGTTTGACCTACAGATCTTCTTGTGCACAAAGTTTCAAGTAGGTACGTGCTGGATTACTTGTGAAAACTGTTGTTGTTAGCAAACTGAAGGGAAAAGAAAGAGGAAATTGAAATGAAAATAACAAGGGATCAATTTTGGTATTAATGACAGGTCTATGGGTTTTTCCTTTGGCGTCATCATGATTCATATTCTTCCTTTCTTGAAATTCATTGATTTTGATATCCCCATTTAGTCTGTGAAGTGGATGAACAAATTAGAAATTATTATTGTTCTACCACCGGCATGATCATGAATGAGCATGAGGATAATCACCACCGTGATCGAGTCCATATTGAGCTAAATATGAATGTGAGAGTTGGTTTCAGATATGAGTTTCCTTTGAGGATTGAGGAAAATCGTGAGATTCCTTAATGTAACCGTAACGTTGAGCTATATATTATTATTATGATTCCGTCGTGTTTCCACTATTTGCCTTGCCTGCTCGCGCTGTTAGTAAAGACAAAAAGAGGAGAGTGACGATAAGGCTAACTATGCAAAGTGAAGGGGTCCGAGAGCTCATTTACTAGAAGTTCGTGTTAATGTTTCATCTAATAAGAACTTTAATCGAGCAAACATCTCAGCTCACGTTCAGTAAGTTTCTGTATTGCTCATCATCATCATCATCATCATATAGCAATAATAATAATTTTCCCAGCGGCACGCATCCACATCATCTTAGCCCATCTCTTTACCTTCACCTCTTCAGGACGCACACAGCTGCTATCCTATTGATGATCAATAAAAATGGTAAAATGTGTATAAATGTGATTCAAAGTTGTTGTTGCTTCATCGTCGTCACAGACTTGAACAAGTTAAGTAGTAAGTGGAGGGGAGGGGAGAGAAAAGAAGGGGAAATATGTGATCAGAAGCGCTGGTCAAGCAAAACCAGGTCAGATTTTTAGGGTAAAAATCCTTAGGTCTCACAAGAACGAACAGCAAGCCAACTGTGACGCTCCTACCGCCATACATACTTACATATGATATTAAATTCATTCTTTCTCATCATCATTTGTTGTAAATCATTATCTGACAGGCTGTGAACGGGAAGCTTTTATTGTCTTGGACGAATCGATAAAGAAAATACAGACGGAGAGAAGAAAAAAGTTTCTTTCTTTCTAGCTCAAATAATTGGCAAGCTTTGGTAAAGCTGTAAATCTTCATTCAGCTAGAAGAATGATGATGATGATGATAATGACGACGCGACGGTGAAGGCATCTGCTTCTGTGACCTTTTTCAACATTGAAATCTATAGCAAACTTTTCAATGTCATCAGATGTGTCCATGTCCAGATGTTTGATCGCCATCGCCGCCATTAGAAATCTCATGGAATTTTCAGATTTTGCATAAATAAAGTATTATTTTCCCTTTGCACTCATTCATTATTTCAACTTGATAATATTATAATTATTGCTCTCTTATGAGTTCAACTGGTTTAACTGCCGCTGTTACTGAACTAGTACATGCCTGCGAGCAATGTTGTTTTGCCGCGGCCGCATCAACTACCAAAGAATCATAATTTTGGTAATCACTCGCTCCCAACTCTGTTTTCTATGATGCTTATCAGCACACGCATTCACATACTTTGCCTTCTGCTGACAAGAGGATTGTCATTAGAATTCCTTTGAATGAGCTTTCGATCTGCTTTCCATCTCGAATTTATGCATTTTTTCACTACTACTACTGCGACTGTCCAACCGGCCAGAGGAATTCTCGAAGAAAATAATGAGGAGACAGAGATTCATAAAATGAATGGCCGCATGACTAAATCTCGGCTTGCCGCTTCTGAAGACATACGCATTTAAAAAGTATGTGCAAAGTCATAGATCTACAGAATCAGATTAGTTGTCGCATTATGATGAAAGTATGTGAGTGTA
>JAQFYD010000865.1:0-14786 GCA_034694225.1 Bourletiella hortensis | reverse complement strand
GCATCAAAAACAAGTTCAAAAAGACTAAGGATTTACTTTTAAATATTATACCAGAAATTACTCCTGATTTATTAAATTTAGAGATGAAAATTGATAATTACTATCTAAAAAATTTCTAATTGGAAAATTTTTTATTAAATATTGCTTTATATAAAAACTTAGTATTTTTAACGTTCCCTCCAATATTTACAATTCTTAATTTAAGAGGGGGTTTCAGTCACCTGAAACAAATTTTTTATTCTAAGTTTGAGGGGTATTACCGTATATTTAAATTTGTAAATGAAATAACTTAGTATAATAATGAGGGTATAATATATTATTTAAATGGTATTAGCGTCTTAATCGAAGAAAAATATGTATAATAGATCAAATGATGAATTTAAATATAGAGGTTAATGAATATGTAAATAATATAAAAATAAGTATTATATAATAGATAATAGATTAAAATGTATTTATAATTGACAATACAATTAAATTTACACTATAGTACAAGTATTTAAATGTTGAGATAAAATTAGTAATGGTGTATAAATTAATGAGACCAATGACCTATATACATTAATGAAGTTAAAATATATTATATGAATTGAATATAGTTGCTGTAAAGGATTTATTAATATTACATGAGCCAATAAAATTGCAAAAATTTAAGGTTCTATTTATTAAAATAATAAAAATTGGTTTATTTGTAAAAATTTATATTGTTTAGATTTATGCTATAAATTATTATGAAAATAAAAGCATTTTAAACAAAGAATGATAAAGCCAACATATTTATGTGAAAAAAATTTTATAAGAATAAAAATAAAATTGTGATAATTGAGAAGTTGTGGAGAAAGAAGGAAAGGTTGAGGAACTATTAGCTACTAAAAGAATTGAAGCTACTAATAATAAAGATTAAGAAACCTTTTTATTTGGATCTACTAAGGTTATACCCATTGTTCCGAAAATGATTTATGAGGAGATAAGTTGCAATATAGAGATAAATTATTAACCAAATCCTATAATTAATGGTCTTAAATACAATATAACATGTTTAAAATTAGTACCCACAAAGGTATTTGTTATCGGCAGTGAAATTAAAGATAACACATTGGGTAAAAGTTTAGAAATTTAAATTGGAATTAAGGAAAATTATCATAATAAACAAAAAAATATACATTATCATATTGAATTAATTTGGTCTAGTTGAAGATGTTAAAAAATACTGAAATAAATTTGAACATTAAGAGTTAACTTATCGAGTAAATTTTGAGGTTTATATAAGTGCAGAGGGAATGAATAAAACAAGTAAAGATGATGATGAAGAAAAAGATAGGAAAATCTCTTAATGAGTTTAATAGAAAGTAGAGAGAATTTTTTAAAAATAGTATCAAGGATTAGTTAGACTAATTTTATAAAATGTATATGAACAAGAAATTAATTATGAAATCAAATAATAAATATAAGGATCACGTTAAAAATATGTGTTATAAATATTTTTGATCTATAAAAATTTTAAGAAACAACTTTGTAAATTGAATCTGTATCATCTAGAGTGGCATATTTTCATAAAGTATTTATACTTAACTTTTGGCGCCAGCTAAGAACAAAGAAATGTATTATAATAATGTATCTCAATAAAACAAACAAATGACTAAATGGAACATATAGCTTTTTAATTAAATTGTTTAATGTAGATCCTTTTACTGAAGAGTAAAGGGTATTAATAATAGTAATATTATCAAAAAATAAACATTCTTCAAAAAACAATCAAGATAAACTTAAACATTATTATGTATATATTAGCTTTTATAATGCTTTTGTATACATAATAATTAAAATAAAGATGATTTATTCATTTGATATAAATATTACTAAATGCAATAATTCAAATATTTAGAATAGGTAAATTAGACAAGTTCTTTTTTATGCCAAATAACAAACATATAGTATTTTTCATACTATATTAACCCAACCACTAAGAAAATTTACGTCATTAATTATTTTTATTTTTGTTATAGATAATATATTAATCAATAAACCAATACAAAGCCGATTTCATTTTCAACCAAAAACGAAAAAAGAAAATATCAAATCAATTAAATCTGGCTTAATTAATTTAATTTATAAAAAATAAATAATTAAAAGCTAACAAGACTACCGTTAATTTTATATTTTAATAAATTAATTTAAAAAAGATAAATTTGATAAAAAAGGTTTTAAAGTTTCAATAAACTAAAAAGTATAAAGAGCGGATAAGGAAATATTTTGTTTACTAACATATAGTAATATTAGTAAAATTTAAAAAATTTCAAAATTGGTTAAAATAGTTATGTGATAATATAGTTATTATTTATAAAGTTATCAAAAATGAAACTTATTCGTTTATAAAATAACATTTAAACATTAATTATAAATTTGTACTAAATAGATTCATAGCCGATATGAATGATGAATAAATTAACGATATTTATAGATAATATAAATTAGGGATTTTAAGGAAAATAGAATAGGATAATGTGTAGTCAAATTACAAACTAGTATGTTAAAGTCATATTAGATAAAAATATTAAATGAATATAACTCCTCAACTGAAAATAATAAAAAATAAGATGATATTTACAAGTTAAAAATTAAATTTAATATTACAAATATTTGTATATAAATATACAAACCTAATAGGTCAATGAGCGAATCAACAATAATAAAAAAATTATACTAATATTTTTAAATAAAACTGAATATAAATGGACAATAAGATATAAATAAAGAATAAAGCAACTTTTAAAAAGAAACCTACTTTATAGAGTCAAAAACTAAATCCAGAAATTAATTTGAATATAATTATCGTGTATGTATAAGAATTTTAAAATAAGTAACAAAGAATTTTAGATGAGAATAAGAATAGATGCATGAGGATAGTATAAGAAGACAAATATAAAAATTTATGTTGGTTTATGACTTAAAAAAATTAAGTAACCAATTAACGAAATTGGCTTAGTAATTTCAGAGATGGTCAAAAGTAATGAAAAAAGGAAAGAGGAAGTCAATAGCAAAGAAGAGGAAGAACTTATATTAAAACTTATTACCAAAGATGATAAGTAAAATAAATAATATAAATTAATTTATAATAAATTGTTTAATTAAGGTATTAATAAAAAGTAAAGTTCCATATTAACGAATAAAATTAAATTATGAAAATCAGGATAATAAATAAAATTAAGTTCTAGTACTATAAGATATAAATAAATAAAAACTAAAAATTGATTAATTTAGAAAATGAAGTGTTTCAAGGGGATAACTCATATATGAGTAAATTAAAAAGAGTATATGGTTTATAGAATATAAAGAAACAAGCAGTTTTTAATTATAATCGCAATGCCTGATTAAAGAATAAGTGATAGAAAATAGTATTGATTAAAATAATTTAAAAGGTCATAAGTAGTAGCAAAATAAGATAATAAAAGTTATTATAGCGTTTTAATAATTTAACTATACACACTCAATTAAAAATATTTTGAAATATTAATTGTGCCTACCTCCACAATAAAAGCGAATTATTAAAACTTTCGTAAACATATTTACATTGTAACACATTGAAATTATATTGCTGAAACATACTTGATGCAAAGACTGTGCGAGAAATGGTAAATAGAAATAATTTTTTTGTAAAAAGTAAAAATGTCTATAAAAAAGCTCAATAAGCGTGAGATAATATACTTCAATTATAAAAAAAATAGTATAAACGATAATAAATGTACAGTGACATGGTTAAATATTAAAATATAAGACGATTATTAGATATCTTGAGTTATTATCAAATTGTAATTGTGATAATAAAAATACTCAAAAAAAATAAAAATAATAATTAAAAAGTATAACAATGTACTATATGTTATTATCTTAAACAATGAATTTTGAATTATCAATATAGAAAGTTTTAAATACAATAATCTATTAAAAAATATAACAAAATATTCATATATATGGAGTTATTTTGGAACAAATAAATGATTTGGTAATAAATTGCGACAAATATTAGAAGAAGGTTGTAATAAATTATGGGATAGTTTCTATTCTAAATTGTAGAAAGTTAGGCAAATTAATGCTAACAAACTTATTATGAAAATATAAAAAAATTGCATTAACTATGGCTACTAAAATTGATAGTAAAGTTGTGGTTGTTGGTATGATGATTTTAAAATTAACTCTTTATAAACGTTAATATATAATGTCCGTTAATTACCGGCTAAACATTTTACTGTTGAATGAAAAGGGCTTTAATTATATCAATTTACAACCATTTTATAATTCAGAATATTTTTCTGTAAAAAGCGACCAGTAGTCACGCTCGTTCTGCATCAAAGTTAAAAAAACTTTTAAATATGATCTACCAAAATTAAACAATAATTATAAGTGATTAATACTCTAAGATTATATATGTTCCAACCTAGTAGGACACAATAAAAAATTTTATGCCACGATATTTTTTCAATCTCAATTATCAATTATTGATGACATAGAGGCCCGTTTAAAAAATATTTTTAATTTTTATCAAAATTAAAATTATGAAAAATTGCTCTATATATTCCCATTTAGGATAGAAAATATAAATAAAAATAAGATAGTATAAAATTAACATTATTTTATTATAAATTTGTATTATTAATAATTTTTTTATTTCTGAATTTTATATAAATTAAATTTAAACTTTTATCTCTAAAAGTGTATAGTTAAATTATTAACACGCTATATAATAAAAATTGGGACAATATTCGATCAAAAATGATGATTAAAAAATTATTTGTTTATTAAATGAATAAAAATTAAATACAGTCATTCATGGGCTATTTGCGCAAAAAATGTACATCGGTCTTTGTCGATCTTGAAAAAATGACTTGTCAAATTTTTAAATTTCAATTTATTTACGCAAGATGTTTAAAATGAGAACATAAACACATGGTTATTTTACATATATTTTAGAAAATAATATTGAAAAAAATAAAAAAATTTATCAGGAAGTGGAAAAAAATTACTCTAAAACATTTGTTTATTTTTAATGTTTTAATAAACTTTTGTTGTATAAATTTTAAACCTAATAAAAACAATAATTTAATCATTGCTTTAATAAAAGAAATAATTATTTATATCAAAAGCTTAATTATAAAAAAAATTAATTTAATATGTTTTTTCAACATTATTTTTTCGCTTTGTGCATATTTTGTTATATATACATGCGATCTGCGTAAATTGCCCATGAAATACTGTAATATAAACAATAATTAAAGTACAATGCGATGAGTTAAACATTAATTAAAACATAAGGATATTCAAGATTATAAATAGACATAATGAAAAATGAAAGAATAATTATTTTACAAAAAAAGAAAAATCCAAATATAAAAAAGATTTTGTAAAAATATAAGAATAAATGAAATTATGACTATGCCAGAAGATTGATAATGAAAGTTATTGTAGAATTAATGATGTAAGAATTTGAACAAAAACCTGATACAAGTCAAAATGTTCCATGATATGCTTGCATTTAGTGGTGAGGAAGTCATAAGAAAATAGATATGTTCAAATTGGTTTTATTAGTAAATTATCATAAAAGGATATAAATGAACAATCAAACTAAAGAAATAAGAGTAAATGAGATTAAAGGAGTATTAATTTAGTATAAATGTACTTAATTAATAATATTTTTATCTAATAAATTTATTTTTCTTATTTTGGTTTTTAATTTCGATATTTGTGCTAATTTACTTTTAAGCAGGAATTGGTCAGGAAAGCTAACTCATCAATACAAAAGAAGTTTAAATGTGTTATAAGGGTATTTCCACATGGTGGTTGCATTAATTTATGGTTTAGTGCAATGCACAAAGTTACGGTCTTGATTTTTAAAATTTTGTAGTGAAATTTCTAAAAATTTATTTTATTTAACTGGAATACCATTTCTATCAAAGGACATATATAAATGGATGCGTATTTCATACAACTAGGCGTTAAAACCAGATTTCTATTGGCTTAGGATCAATAGAAGGCCAAATCGTAACACATAATACTATTAATATTTATGTTTATTATGAAGAAAGTTTATTTTGATGGCATTACTCTTTATAATACCATTTATTTATTTTTTATGAAAGGATCTTCATTATATTGTTTACTTAAAAATCTATAAAAACTTCTATATTCTTTTTTTTGTTTGTTAAATTGTTGATCTACATTCTTATATTACGTTTCGTTGTTATTAGCTAGCGTTAAAAGTTAAGTATAAATACTTTATGAAATTATACCACTGTAGATACTACAGATTCAATTTAAAAAGTTGTTTTTTCTAAAATCTTTAGTAATTTTCATTATTGTGTGGGTAAATGCATTGTTGATCATTTCCCTTTTTAGTTAATATTTTATAACATTTATTAATATTGATATCAGGTATTTATTGACACTGTTTATTATTTCTATTTTAGATAAATATCGGTTATTTACTTCTATATTTGGAATTAATTCACTATAAAGATATTTATACTCATTTTTGTAAGGTAAAAAAGAACAATCAAAATATAAATTATAACCTAAATATTTGCTATTATAAAATTTTCTTTTAGAAATTACTTACAAATATTTTAGCCCTTGAATTTTTTATTAACCTTTAAATTAATATTATTAGTGAATATTTAAGATTGTATATTTTTCCCGGTTAAATATAAATTTTCCTTAGAATTTTTATTAATATACTGCAAGTATTCGATAAAAGTTAAAGCAAAAGGTTGCTTTTTTAGTATAAAGCTAAATATTTTTTATCAAATAATTAAGCTAAAGTTTTTATGATATACTTATTTTTTAATGTTTTTAGGCTTTGTCCTATAAAACCCAAAAAACTGTATTATAATAAAATTTGTATTAAATCATAATTTAAAATTCATTAATTTTCGTGTCAATAATTATAAATACTTTATTAACTAATATAAATAAAATTATAATTTTTTTATCATCTACAATATTTTACATATTTTATGCGCAAAATTTTTGGTAATAATTTCTGCATTTTCTCTATAAAATAATATATTTCAATTGTATTGATTTAACTTGACATTTTTTATTTTATAATGTGCTTATTTTTTATTATCAATAGATTTTTTATGAATATCGACATGAAATGTGATCAAAAAGTCCGTCGAAAATTTTACGCTTAAAACCTGTAAAATAGTGTAATAATGTTCATTCCAGTGCTGTCAATATTATAAACAAAAAGTTTAAATGTATAATGATTTTAATTTTGTACCTGTAAATATTAATTTATATTTGTAAAAGTGATTATATGGTTTAAAATAAAATATGGAATAAATACTATTTATTTAGAAAAAAATTTAAAATAAATTTTTATCATATAGAAAGTCATATTTTCATTAAGTATTTGTAGGTAAGTTTTTACGCCGGCTAAGAATAAGAAATATCTTATAAGAATGTTGATCTAAAATATTACCAAAAACAACCTAAATGTAGAGTTGTATATGGATTTTTATTAAACAATATATTGAATATCTTTTAATAGCAGTAAAATTAAACCGTATTATCAAGTGTATTATAATTAAAATAAGAATTTTAAATTATAAACAATCAAGATAAAATTATATTTTTATAATATATATACAAGACTTTAAATATTTCATATATACGTAATTATTTAAAGTAGAGGTCTAATTCATTTGGCACAAATTTTGTCAAATGTAATAATTCAAATGATTAGAAAAAGTACATTGTACAAGTCCTTATTATTTCAAAACATATAATATATACTTTCAGGGTAAAATTTTAAGTGCAATACTATAAAGACTGAGACCTTAAATTATTTTATAAGATTTTGATTAATATAAAATATTAGTCTATTAACATTAAAACATCAATTTATTTTGAACCAAATCAGAAAACAATTAATATACATTAAAATAAGCTAAAATGTATAATTCTATTAAATGGAATAACTTAAATCTTACAAGCCTTCTATTTATTATTTTACTATTTTAGTATATTAATCTAATAAATAGTAAGGAATTTAATTAATTTTATGTTTTTATCCCTTTCAAGGTTAGAGAATTTTTGGAATTATTACCTCTAGAGTTAAGCATGGGTCAAAAATTATTCCTGTTTAATGAGTATTTAGGTTGAAAATTTTAATTTTTATTATTTGGTTATGTTTTAAAAGTAGTTTTTAATTCAATTTTTAATTAAATTTGTTTTTAGTTCAAGTTTTGTATTTGTTAATTAGTAATTTTTGTAATAAGCAATTAAAATGTTTTAACTAACATCTTATTACAAAGTGATCACGATGAAGAAGAAAATACAAATTAGTACGAACAATACAGTTTTATGTGAATCAAGCTGTATATAATAAAATAGTTAAGAATGGCGAATCTAATTATGATGAATTAAAAGAATACACAAAAATGTAGATTTTAATGTTTGGTCTTTTACATAATAAAAACAACATTTTATTTAAATAAAATAATGGTTTATTAAATAACGCATTTTATACCTATCATGAATAAATTGAGTTTTTGTCTTTTTATAAATAAACATTTAATAAATTTAATATTAGTCAAAACTAAAAGATCCGGTTAAAAAATACAAAGTTTATAAGCTATAATCAGTAAAAGAGTTCTGATCATTTTTCAATGTGTTTTCATATGGGTATCAAAAAAGATCAAATTTTAATGAATATTGGTCGAATAAAGTTGTATACAGCAATTTTTCAAGTAAAAATATATATCAAGGGATAGGTTTTTAATTACATTAAATTCTCTTAAACATTTTACAATTACTACACAAAATAATGATAGATTATACAAAATTTATCCAGTTATCAGTTTATTAAAGATTTATTTTTTCAAGTATTATAAGGCAGGTATAAATATATTTATTGATGAAATTGGTGTTTTTATAGAAGAAGAGTTGTATTTAATCAATGTATTAAAGCAAAAAGGTATAAATTCGATGTACAATTGTTTAAATTATGTTGCACATGTGAATACACAAGTAAGCTTATATTTAATGCTAGAAAAGATGCAAACGGCATCATTGAACACAGATAATGTGGTTATAAATTTAATGGACGGCCTTCTTTAAAGAGGACGAACATTATATGCATATAATCGTTTGTATCAATGCCTATGGCAGAAAGGATTATTAAAATAACTTACTAGATATAAACTCTAAGAAAAAATGGGATTGGAATTCTTTAAGTAAATGTAGATAAAAATTTTGTAAGTCTGATTACGTCTGTCTTCTAAATAGTAAAGAAGTAACAATATCGAATTTGAGCGAAATAATGTATGTATTCATGTTATCAACATTGCACGGTAAGTAAAGAATTGATAACAAACTTTCATATATAGTTTGTGATTATAATAAAGCTTAAGAATATGTATATCCTTTGGATCAAATGGATTCATGCATACCTTTTTTACATACACATTTAATAGGTATTTCAGACTTTTTATGTATACATTTTTCCAGATGGCCCTGGTCAATGATTGGATTTTACGTATAAAATTAAAGAAAGGGTACACCATTTTTACCTACATAAAAAATATTGTAAGTTCATTTTGAATTATCATAAGTTTATTTTGAATACTTAACCCTTTATTTATATAGTTTTAAATAGTTTTTATAAAATTCTAAATTAACATTGAAATTAAGTAAGTTTAATTAGAAAAAAAGTAAAATTATTTTAAAAATAACTCAAATTATAAAACTGAGCTTTAACTTTTATTATTTTATGGTTATAATAATATATCTTTAAAGTATTTCACTTAAATTAATAAAATTACGGAAAAGTTTGTTTGGATTATTTATTAAATTAAATTTCGCTTAAATATACAAATTCAAAAATAATAAATTTTATAAATAAAGTTATTTTATATAAAACTTTTTATCACATATTTAATATATGATTTTAATACAGCGAAATACAAATTTTATTGTTATATTTAATTAAAATTTAGCTCTAAATAGCTAGTTTATAAAATATAGTTTAATATACATTATTAAAAAAAATCTCTATAAATGATTTATTTATCTAAAAAATTATTTTTACCAAAACATTACTACTAATTTATTAGACATTTTATTATAGATTATCATAATTTCTATTCAGTATGTTAATTAGCACCACATTTAGGTAATTATAAAATGGTTATATGTATAAATAACTTTAATTCGTGAGTCAAAATATAGAAAATTAAATACAAATAATAAATTATAAAAAGCTTTGTTAAATCTTATATTAGATAGCATTATAAAAAAGACACATCACTAATTATGAATATAAAATTAGCCACGCTATATATGAAAAAAAAATAAATTAAAAACTTGTACTAAACAAAAAAGAAGAGAGAGGAAAAGAGATTTATATTCCGAACATTCTTCTTATATGCAGAGCCTTATAGATAAAAATACTGATTACACTTAAGTTACTTCTTAGAAAAAACTATTTAATAATTATAATGTTTGTGAAAGGCTAAAAATAGTATATAATAACAAAGATATATTCAAATATATCTTTAAAGAACATCTGTCATACTTTCAAGAAAAAATTACCCATATTAAATAGAAACAAGATTAGTATATGCGATTAAAAATTATTATTATCAATTTATATCGAAATGAATTTGATATTTATTGATGAAGTTGGCTATAAAGTTTCTCTCGAACGAGTTTAAGAAACATTATTTCTACATTCATGTTTTTTACATCAAATTATATTTTTTATAATGAAGTTATAAAAATTCAATCGCTATTTACAAATCATAAAATGTGTCCATAATTTTCAAAATGAATTCATGGTTTATCAAAATATGTATAAAATTGCTATAAGTTTTAAAGAATTTAGAGCAAGTATTATTGAACATAAAATTAATGATTAATTTCAAAATCCTATTCAATCTACGAGATATTAGCTCGTAAAAGTTCAAGGGCCAAAAAGTAAAACTCTAAGAAGGTGTTGCATATGTTATAGCATTTCCTATTTTAATTAAAAAAATCCTAAAATGGTTTAACTTTTTCCAAAATTAATTAATCATTTTACAAAATATAATTCAACTTTTTAAAAAATATATTCCAACAATTTTGAGGACTTTTAAAATTAGAATTATAAAGATAATTTTTGGTAATAGTTGGTGTAAAAATTAAATACAAGCAAAATTATAAATAATTTAAATGAAGATATTCAATTAGATGATTTAATTTGGTAATTTTGGCTTTATTTTTATAATAAAAGCCAATCAAAGACTATTAAATGATAAAAATGCATAGTAAAATATTTTTGTTAAACTCATATTCTAAAAATAATTGCATTAATATTTCCAATATAAAATTTATTTAAACTAAAACATGTATCTATTCATATGTCCTTGTTTTTTATTTTCATACTGATTTAAGTCAAATACAAAGGCCATTATTGTTATGATAATTTGTATTACTTAACCCATGAAAATCCAGCATACATTTTATTTAAATTTAAAACTAGCCCATGGATTTATGTACATCATATAAATAATGCTCACCACAGATTTCAGCATTTCAATTTTATTATATTTAACTTATTCAGTTTTTTAATTAAATCAATATATTCTTATTTAGTTACTTTGAGACTAAATGTTTAAGATATCTAGTTTCTTTTTCCTTTTCTTTAAGTTTATAACATATTTACTAATCATAAATTCAGTTTATTGTTATTACTTGTTCAATAAAAATTAATATTTATTATATGTTGGCTAATACCGAATCTTGTGGATATCTTAAAAATTATATTAAATATTAACTATTTTTTACCTTTAATGCTTTGAATTATAAATTTAAAAAGAGAAAATTTTATATTTGCTTTTATTATTTTTATCCGCATATAGACTAAATATGTACATATTAGGTATTTTATAACAATTTTATTTTTATAAAAAATTACAAGTTAAATTTAATTGTTAAAATATAGTTTCCAAAAAGTTGAATTATACTTAGTAAAATAATTTATTTATTTTTGAAAAAGTTGAACAATTTCGGGAAACTTTTTAAATAAAATATAAAAGCTATATAAACAATATAAACAATATAAAAATGAAGATTGAGTTTCAGCTCGAGTTGCAACAAATAAGGTTAATATTAAGTGCTAATGTTACAACAAGTATATGTATTTTTTGATTTAAAAAACACCATAAAAGTTGCTTCAATTAAAATTTTTTATTTTCAGTTTAATTGTTTCAATTAATATTATATATAAGCAAAATTAGTTGTATTGATTTAAAACAAAAAAAATTGTTATAAGGGCTATGATATATATAGGGGGTGTAAATCAATTACTAAAACCCTATACAGACTTAACAACATTTATAAATTATAAATTTAATGTCAAAAGTATATTAATCTAGCTTCAAAACAATATAAAATTCATTGGTGGTTTTTGCTCCTGCGGATTATTTGCACGAAAAACGTTTGAACTTTTTCAAAGTTAAGAAATTATTTAACACTTAACATTAAGTCCTTATAAAAATAAAATAAAAATGTTTATTAATCAATTAACTTGCCTTGATAAACCTCTAGCATGTATGCTATCGTACAAAATGGTTCATACATACACTTATATATTTTCTTTACTTTTATTATTAGAAACTATTATAATTTCCTTTTTTAAGACTTTTTTAGCCATTGAATATTTTTTGTGGTGCAATTTAGATTGTATCGATTTCTTAAAGTAATCTATGATAATTATGTCTAAATGTTGTGGGACCCAATTGAGAACTTATATATTTTTGCCGTCAAAATATTCATTTGTAATTTTTGACCTATGTATTAGTGAATTGTTGTATTGCCACAGATATACATTTTATCCATATTTCTTCTCTACAACGCAAAAACACAGTTTCTTGTCAACAGATGTATTTTTTAGAATTATAACTACTATATACCACCTCTATTTCAATAATACCAATTCTTATCACAGACTTCAAAATCTATTCCCAGCTTACTTAATTTTTCCGATTCATTTTAAATTCTTTAAAATTCTATTGATGTTCAGTCATGATTATTTGATAAATTTTATCTTCCTCGCCAGGAAAACCCCAATTTTGGTTTTAAAAACAAACTTTTAAAACTGATTTTGTTTCTATTAGGGAATTTTTGGAAAACATTTTTCACTGTGTTTAAGGTCGACTAAAATATAAATATTTTTATATAAGCAAGTACTTATAGCCTAATTCTCTAACTCACTTGCGCAAGTCTAGCCTTCATATTTATTTTTTAGTTATTTAGAGATAGTTGAATAATCAGTAATTTTCCCTTTTTTATTTTTACGAGCAACAAATTGCTCAAATTTTTTTGAGTTTGTAACATTTTAAATAATTAAGTTTTCAACTACATTTTTAATTTTATTTATATTGTTTTTAATAATTATTCTTACAGTACAATGAGGAATTTCCACCATTTTAGAAACCTTCCTCAAGCTTTTAGGGTTAAGATATAGTTTTGTAACTTTTTGTAATTTAATCTCGCTATTTTTCCCTTAAATACTATATTTAAATTTTAAAAAACTGGATTTATGAGTAATCATTTAATAATTACCTTATAAAGAAAGATAATAATGCTAAATATTGAATATTTATCCAATTAGATTTAATAAAACAAGTTAATAATAAAATTTATTTTATATATATATAACTCTATATTTATAATTATTTTTTTAATTTCATCTTTGCTTATTGGCCTAATAAACTGCTGAAGATTTTTTTAACATCACAGTATGAACGCCGAAAAAATAAAAAAGTTCAACACATGTGTTTAGTATTTTAAAAAATATAAGTAATATGACAATATTAAAAACAACTAACAGCTATATCTTATTATCAAATCTAAAACAGCTAATATAATTTTCAAAGGTATTTAATAACAGCAAACAAAAATTTTTAAATTTGGGTTGGAGTTCATTTAAGTAATTTATTCAATTTGATATAAAACCATTTTTAAATCAGTAAACTATTATAAAAGTTTTCAAATATATTCTTGAAGTAAACAAAAAATTAATCATTGCTTGGTAATAAAACTGAACAGCTCTTTTGTTTTAAACTGAATAAAAATTGATCAAAGAATATACAAATATTAACAATATAAAAAATTTCAATTTAATGAATACCATATATATTTGCAAGTAAAAATATTTTTAATGCTCGGTATTAACTACATTTATTCATTTTTGTTAGATATTGGTAACGTAGTGTTTTAAATTTATTCTTTTTGCGATAAAAATATTATTTATGCTTAGTATTAACTACATTTATGTATTTTTATTAGATATTGGTATTGTAGTGTTTAAAGAAATTCGTTTTTGTGACAAAAATTTTTTTATTAATGCTTGGTATTAACTACATTTATGTATTTTTATTAGATATTAGTATTTTAATGTTTTAAAGATTTGAGCCTAAATAAATTTAAAAATAAAAATAGGATAGTCTCAAAGGTCCCTAGAAATTTACTCGCCGAAAATCAGATAATAGCTAAAATATATAATATATTGGAATTAATAAATCTTGAAAAATTAATATTAAATTAACTAAACCTGTAGAATTAATATTAAATTAAAAATTTTTGAAAAATTATTTTCAAATTAATTATTAAATTAAATAAACTAGTTATATATAAATATTAATAAGGAAAAATTTTTATTACTGGGTCATTATATAATTTCCGGAGTTATATTACTCTATTTTAGAATTTATTATTAATTCGATCATGGAATTTTTATTAAATAA
>JAQFYD010000864.1:0-14787 GCA_034694225.1 Bourletiella hortensis | reverse complement strand
CTTTCGCACTCAACAGTGTTTATACAATCATACTGATATTTCTGAAATTATCTGAATAACCTGGTGTATCCATTAAGCAGAGAGGAAGTAAGAACAAAAGTTTACATTGGCTTTAATTTTTCGGGGATATTTAATAGCCCTCGCTACGGAAAAATTCTAGTTCCCCACTGGGTATGTTCAAGACGAACTTTATGAAGCCATTTTACAATCCCTTGCGTTGTATTCTTGGTGGAGGTGATGCAAACAAAGATGGAATAGCACACTGTTCCTACAAGCACCCCTCCCTGCTACGTCCTGCTCAAAAAGCATATACATTTCTAAACATTCCTGGTTCTTGTTCCTCTACTCATCTGCCTATCAGTATCGGCAGCATCTTCAACAACCACAACAGTAGTATTCCAGAGTGTTAGTTAGCTTACTAAAGAGTTATTATTCTAAGACTTTTTCCTGTATTTTTTTATTTGCTAAGCGAAACCATGCAGGTGTATCTAAATTAGCCCTTTTTCACTCCACAGATGATGATATGGGCGACACAGACCAACAGACGCCTGTATTGACCATGGTGAATCCAAAGGAGTTACCCGCTCCGGATCCAGAATACGTTGCCCGTCTAGTCTCTGAAGATCTTCATCCATATATTGCCAAAAACTACAAAAAAGACTGCCGGACTTGGCTTTGGAAATCCAAATCCCAACGTGAAGCTTGTCTTGCCAGACAGAAATCTTCCGAGTAGAGGACAAACCTATCATGAACTTCCTCTTCCTATTAACAGCATAGCTCCATCCATGTTTGTTGTCTTTGTCAAACAGAATAATAGGAATAGTTCGAGCCCGCAGTTTCATCGTCATCGTCATAATGTGATAGTTGAGGCAATCAGTTATTACCACTTTAAGTCAGTCCAGTGATTAGCTTTATTTAAAACCACATTAAATTATTTTGAGCTCCTACAGTTCCACTTCCTTCATTACACCTAAAATTCTTCTATAGCTATTCTTCTGTATCCAAGTAGTAGTTAACCACACCAAGAATAAATAAATTATGGAACCCTGATGCTTTTTTTTTTACTTTCGCCACATAATTTCCCCCGGTTGGTCAGCACACGTCAGCAGCAATGAGGAAGACAGGAAGACCTTTACTGGTTACAAGAGCATGTCCGTTTGCAGTTTATTGGAGCATTAAGGACTGTCTAAAGTGACTCGTCATTAAAAGCCGCATTAAAGACACTTCATATCTATTCGTAAAGTTCCCTTTTCACATACATTTATGGTTAATAATATTATTGTCATTACTAACAGGAAGAGTGGCACTACTTGGCCTACATAATCATTATCCATCATCGTCATTCATTCATCATCACCATTACATTGCACCAGCCGCAGTTAGTATTGCCTTTATCATCTCTGTCCACTCGCAGCGCATTACAGTCCAGTCAAATGCTTTCTTTACCATAACCCCAAACTTTAGTAAAATAGCAGCCAGCAACAAGTAACTAAAGGAGCATACTAAACGTTTGCAGTTTTTTGCTCAGAATAGCTATTAGATGCACATATGGAACCTTACACGAGGGAGTGAATACGTCTATAGATCTAAACCTCGAGGTATACACAATACTTTACAGATGATCTCTGATGAGGAAAGGTCTTTTCCTGACTGATTCACGAAAAGGAAGAAGAAGAGGATAGAGACAGACCCTCCTGTCTATATGCTGTTTGTTAAGTACTTGAAAAAGTTGTTCATTGCAGGATTCAGGAGGCTGTGGTTCTTATGGTGTAGTGTACTACAGATAGACTTGTGTTTAAATGAACAAATATGCAGGTCAATCGTGGGACGACGGAATACTGCAGCAGCAGCCGTAAGCTATGATGACGGCTAAGGTGTTTATATGGGGAAATTCCCTTCTTCTTCCCTTTATCCTCATCTCTGTCTCTGTACTTGTACTTCTTGGTTTGCTTTAAGCAAAGCAACATGATCATCATCTTTTGGTTCAGTAGACGATTGTAGTAGTATTATAATAATACCACCACGACAGTACTGTGTATAGTGCATAACAGCAGAAGATTTTAAAGTAACAGCTAGACTGACTGACTAAGGGTTCTTTTGTCTGTATGTGGAATGTTGTAAGATTATCATGAATAAGGTGTCCAACAACATCATTCCTGGATATATTCATCATCATCATTACCTGTGGGATTTGCATTGACTTAAGAGAGACTACAAATTCTTTTCGTGCCTGGAGTTTATATGCATGAAATTCTTTTGTCTTCCGGAGTTAGTTCCCAATCCTGCAATAGTGTAAGGGGAGTTGAGTTGTGTTAATTTGACCGACGGAATTATTTATTTTGACTTTTTCTGGACTATCGGACTATGTGTTTGCTGCGAAGGAACAAGTATGAAGACTCGGAATAGTTATTATTTATGGTCATCAGTACTACTGCTACTACTGTTGTGTGTAAGGGACTTCTGTCATCATTAAATTTTTGTTACTGTTCATGTGGTGCCGAAAGTCCTTTGGAATTATATGAGAGTTGATGAAATACGTAGAAGTGGTAGTGAGGAAGTAAACAAAAAAGGTAATAATAATTGTTACTTGATGGACTGGAAGATGTGATAGTTATTGTTGAAATACTCCGAAACTACAAGAATGGTTGATGAAAGGGTTAGCAGCCGATGAAAGACATGTAAACTGTCACTGGAAAGGCAATAATTGTTTTAAAGGTCAGGTCAGGTCAGAAGTGGAGTTAACAGCGTGGTTAATAATGCTGTGTTAGTTGTTATTATTGCGGTCAAGTTTATCAGGCCAAGTTGAGTTAGCAGATGGATTATCTCTGTGTGTGCTATCCGTCACGAATTTTAATTGCGATGATGACTTAATGTCTGCTCTGAGGCACTATGTTGTGGCAGCATATTTTAGTATTTCTTTACTCGTCATCATCATGGATTAGTTTGCGTCAGCAGTTTAAGGTTTTACAGAATCAGGTGTTTGCTACATTATTGTGGTCTAAAAGAGTTGGCGTTGTAGGCATTGCTCTTCTTCTGGACGAACAGACACGTTTGAAATGCCAAGTGTATTATGGTGGTGATGTTTTGTTGACATTGGTGAAAATTCAGTGCCGCAACAGCATTCTAAGTTAGTTTTGTACATAATTGTACGCAGACCTAACCGGTTTCAAGAACTTATGTTCGGGGATATGCCTTTGTTGTAATATTTGTATGTTATGTTACTGTACTGAAAGATTTATTGGGGTCTTTCTTGAAATTAATGCAGGTGCGGAGCCAGAAGTTTACTAACTACTCATCATCATCGTTGAGAAGTTGGATAAGTTGGATCCTTGGTTTGGTACCTCTCTGCCCGATTGCTCATCTTGCTATTAATCTTTATGTGACTCTGTGGGTTTGGTTGGGAAAGGATCTGGATCTGCCCACCAATGAGTTTTCTATTGTGAGTTTACATCTATCTGGCTTTATAGCTTGTTAAACAGTTGAAGTAGCAGAATATTATCCTACTTCGTTGGCTGGAATACTGCTAGAATCAAAGATTTTCCATCATAAATGTGCCTGACCACAGCAGTATTCGAAATTACGAGGATTGCCGATTATCTGAGAGTTGATCGCTCGGGAAGGATAATGCGATTTTGGTGACTTTCATTGACAGATGAATATCAACTTGCCATGAGATTTAACCGGTGTTTATTCCTTCATTTCTTTTATACAGTGGCAATCGGTCGGCAAAAACTTTCAAGCCGAAAAAACACATACCTGAAGGGACACATCAGTATGATCTGATGAAGCATGCTGCAGCTACATTGGGATCGGGTAATCTACGATTAGCTGTCATGCTCCCCGAAGGAGAAGACCTTAATGAATGGGTCGCCGTAAATAGTAAGTTCTCATCCGAATTGACAAAAGAGTTGTATCGAGCACATTCCCATTAAAAATATACTCATAACTGTTCTTTAACTAAATTTTACAGCTGTTGACTTCTTCAATCAAATTAATATGTTATATGGAACGATCACGGAGTTTTGTATTGAAGAATCATGTCCTGTGATGGCAGCTGGACCTAAATATGAATATCATTGGGCTGACGGTCATGTTGTGAAAAAGCCCATTAAGTGCTCAGCGCCGAAGTATATAGACTATCTCATGACCTGGGTTCAGGATCAGCTGGACGATGAAACGCTTTTCCCATCTAAGATTGGTTAGTCTTCAATAATTAGTCTGAGACATAAAAAAATCTGTGATGTGTGTATCGGTAGTGTGGGTCGAATGTATTTTTTTACATTTCTTTACAGGTGTACCTTTTCCAAAAAATTTTTCAATGATAGCCAAAACTATTTTGAAGCGACTATTTCGAGTTTATGCTCACATTTACCATCAACATTTTGCAGAAGTTGTTCAGCTGGGAGAAGAAGCGCATCTGAACACGTCGTTTAAGCATTTTATATTTTTTGTGCAAGAATTCAATCTAATTGAGAGGAAGGAGCTAGCACCACTTCAGGAACTCATTGAGAAGCTGACAACTACAAATGCAAAGGAACCAACGCTTCAAAGATAGGTAGTAGACATGCTAAAAGGAAATGAACATTTTCTAAATTAATAATAATTGTGGCATAAAAATCTGAGGCTCAAACTCATCCGAATGGTCAAGTTGCCTAAGAATTTTCAAAATACTTATAATATGGGAGAATGAGATGGCGTTTCTATTGTTGTTACCTAAATATATCAGATTCTATGTGTACATGTATGTCTACTTTCGAAGCGCGAAAACTGTAGACATTACCGATATTAATGTACTACTAAAACTTTAGTGGTTATTACTATATTTGTACAAGAAGCGTGGAATAGTGTTGAAAGTGACATGGGGTGCATGTTTACTACGGATGGTTACAAAGCAGGTCAATGCAGTACAATAGAGAGGGAAAATCAGTACTTTCGATCACATGCCTCACTGATCGTGTATTCTGTAAACTAAGATGCCATTCTACAGAAATTTTAACCACATAGCTATAGATACTTTGTAATGTAAATGAAATATTTTATTCCAACTTTGTATTTTAAATAAGGGGATATCCCTACTTTCTAACTGAATGACTGCAGCAATAACACTTTACTACAGAAAACGGTGTCTTAATAAACTCATGTCTCACTATCATGAACTCCTTGTGCCGCTTTCTGTTGGTTTTCCGTATAGTCGCTGATTTTGTTCTGACGTGACTCAGATTAGCTAAGCTGTTTCAAATTTCCGAACCGCAACGAAATCCAATGTTCGCCGGAGTTACTTCTACCATTTTCTTTATGACTGTAGACTACTGTAGTGCTAGAACTAGAATTAAGAACTTCCGCTCGCCAGTGATTCGTGTAGAATAGCTAATTAAGACTTGACACAAAACGGCAGAAATGGATTTTCTCGCATTAGGCATTTTATTTCAGAATCCTTAAAGTATAAATGTTTAACTCGTGCTATTTCACTAATGAAATTCGCTTAAAATAATATTTACACGAGAAAGAGACTCGCTCAAGACAGTTACTCTGTGTAAAACTTCCTCGAGTTCGAACAGTGAAGTCCAGTCGGACTCAAAATCCTCTGGAGTAATATTTATTGCTACTAATAATTACGGAGCAGGTTTTATCTGTACAGCTCCCATTCTAGTCGGGTCCTGTGATGGGTAATACACAGTTAATGGCCTTTCTGTGCCAGGGATAGGGGGTTCCGGTGCGGTTCCAGAAGCAGAAGTTGCCGTTGATGATGGTAAAGGCGGCGGAGGCATGTAAAAGGGAATCGGCGGCGGCATAGAGGATGAAATGGGAATGTTGAAATAATTAACGCCACTTGTTGAAGCAATGGGAGGCGGGGGAAGTGCTCCAGGTAAACCAGGGACAGGTGGCAACGACACACCACCCTCTGCTGCAGCACTTTGCTTCGCTTGGGACTTACCCCACCTAACAGTCAATCGTCTACCAAGAATAATTAGCTTGTTGAAACTCTTTTCCGCAGCTACTTCAGCTGCTTGTCTCGAAGTGAACTGAACGAATCCACACTGCTGCTTAGGAACGATTGTGACATTCCTGATTTCACCAAACTGGTAGAAATAATCGCGAAGATCACTTTCTGTAATAAATTCCCCAAGATTCCCGATGTACAAAGTAGTGATGCTTTTGTCTTCGGGAGGAGTAAGAACTGGCATGGCCGATGCTCTCCTCAATAGTTTGTCAGCTACTGGATCATTTGTACCATAGTATCGGTCTCGAATATTCTGATCCGACAAAGGATCATCCGGATCAGAAGGCTTTTCGTGTCTGTAAGGACACTCTTCTCCTCTTTTACATTCTCCTTTCACCCAGAAAGAGCAAATGTGAGGCCTATTTCTTTTGTAGTACGGTGTTGTACGAGCAAGCTTCATTAGAAGATCGCTCGGGGCCTGAGCCTTCCCCACTTCACCTAATGGTTCCGTTCCATCAGTACTCTTCAGCTAATACAAGAAAAAAAATTACGCATTAGTTTTTGCAATATCCAACTACACACCACAACCATCAACATGTAATATCCAGCACTGCATCCTTTTCAGAATGTACCTACCTGGGACTCAAGGTTCTGAACATAATATTCCTTGTTAACCTCATTCCTTGGCAGATTATCTTTTACTTTGAGCGCATTATCCCGAACTTGAATAGGCAACCCATATTCCAAATCTAAGAGACATGTTTGACAAACATTCTTCAACTTCGCACATGTCTGGCACACTTCAGTCTTCTTAAACCTCATTCGTGCTCCTGGGCACCACCGAAAGACGGTAAAAGGTCGCATACAAATCTTGCATTCGGATCCATACTTATCTTTTGTCTGTTTACAAGAAAATTCACATCAATCAAAAATCCGTCTCGCTTCTTCTTTCATCAATGTCATCAACATCATTCAAAACCCCATGAACTCACCATTCGCACGTACGGGTTATCACCCAAACACGTTTCGCACAGTATTGGGAAATCCTGTAAGAATAAACGAATCAAGTTATGAACAACAAACGAAACCCATTAGCCAATCACATTAGACATTACTTCCAACTCCTTGAATAATAAAATACTTACCGAATCTTCCCAATTCTGCCGATTGTAAGTATTTGTCGTTTTTGACATAGCCATTTTGAGCAGTCAAGTATTTAAATTCGCTTTCTTCTACAAAAAAAAACAACGGACTCACAGCAGCCCACAAACAAGGCCACAGTGGAATACTTCCAGGGCCAAAACAAATTACGAACTCTCAGAAGTTTCAACCTCCAACGTCTCCAATAATTACAAACGGGAAAATAATTATTTCTCCACGAAACAGATATAATCCTTCAGATTTCCAGTTTCCGTTTTGATGTATTTTCCAATTATCGGACAAAATAATCATTCAGATCACACAGGTAGTCAACTCAGACGTTCGACGTTCCTTTCAATAATAAGATTGCCTCCATGCTAATGCAGGCCCTCTTCCCTTCCATTTGGAAGACGCCATTAAAATTTATTCAGCGGGAAATTCAAATGACCGCCAGCCAGGTTTTAGTCTCCCGCTACACCAAACGATGGTCCTCCACACTTAAATCATTGTGACATGACCCCGCGGATGCCGCGGAAGCATTATAACCTGGAATTTTATTTTAAATAGAAATAAGCATACATTATTGATCTTAAATAATTGAATTTATTCAACAAATTATGGTTTTCATCATCAAATGAATAAAAATAGCTAGTCCGTTGCATGGGTGCATATGGCAGACAGACTTGAACGCCGCGAACAAAGAGGTCAAGTCGCCATTTTAATGACAATGACGCTTGACAACCGAAAATGTGTCAAGATCGAATGAAAGAAATCTTTTACGATGAATAAACATAGAATTAATTAACAGACTATTCCTTCAGTAAATATAGTAGTTATCTTGAACGTTTTTGAAACCATTGAATCTGTTTAATTTACATGTCACTTAAGATTAGCTCGTAAGAGCACGACGACATAGTATGATTCCTTATAATTACATTAGTATCATTAAGAATGCAATAATAACGGATATTGAAGCATGATTCTGTAGCACTATAGTTAGTTAGTATTGTGTAATTTTGCGCATTTCTTGTCATATATAGACTATTTTACCGTAAGAATTAATAATTCATCAGACGTTTGCCATGGGCTTCTCGGACATACTCAAGATGGAGACCATTTTTGAAGAAAAATCGTATAATTATTATTATTGCCTGCTAGATCCGTCCATGCACTTTGATTCACCCCCATAGGGTAGACTGTGCTGTGTAATATTTATATGTAATACATGAATTTCAATATTTAGTAACCAAGAATGAAATATATATGATGAAGCCCTGCCTCATATCTTTCTTTCCTTTTTTTTCGAGTCAACAATATATCCTTGTACTGTACTGGCCTAAAGTAGGATATCCGTCGTAATTATAATAATAGTTGTAGCTTTGTCTTCGTATTTACATCGACCATATTTTTAGGCTTTTAGCCCTAGCCCAAAGTTCATGCGGAAAAGTTGAATGCTGTAATAGGGGTAATATATATCTCTATTATATTTCTTCCGTCTAATTCAACTATTGCTATCAGCATAAGAGATTCTCAACAAGTTTTTCATAACCGATCATGCCCCACTAAATTCACTATGTAGCTGCGGTAAATTCTAAGCTTCGCCTTATCGTTTTATTAGTCGTGGAAGCAGCATGATGGTGTTGTGGAAAAGGAATAATATACCGACTTTTTCCTTTTTCTCAAACTCACTTGCACACCAAAGAATCCAAACAAGATAGAAATAGTTTCATCAAGTAGCTCACGGAAATACTGCTAACGTAATTATCACTCTAGAACAGAGAACAACTTGAATGATTCTTTTAACGGCTAAAAGTTCTTAGGCGAAAATACCGTCTTTTAATGCAGCTGACGGTACATAATCACAGGCCTATCTCAACGCCTAAGAAATTCCCCTAATCCGAGATTCAAGAATATTTCACAGGTCCATACCGAAATCATGAGGGATAAATGAGCAAATAATTGAGAACGAGTAATAAGAATCATTATGAACTTAGGTGAACAACAAAAAGGAGATGTGAAAAATGAAACAATTAAGCATTACCGTAAGACAAAAAGTTACTGCAAAAGAATAAATGAATAAAAAAGGTTTAAAGTAGCATATTTGCTTTATGATTATTTATGAATTGATAAAATGAAGGATAATAATTATTGAAGTTAATCGAGGAAGTTCAGACTAAATAATAATCACTTGCGATGATATAATAATTCTGTGTATAATATGGAAAATACATTTAACATAATTCGGGATTTGCGTTCAACGTCTTCTTGATTCGAAGCAGCAGTGTGGTGTACCACTGATCCAAGCGACTGATAGAATCATAATCTTTCACGGCTTCTGTAAAAGCATCCACATCTTCATGCTCTACATGTTCGGTCAGCGTCTGGAAAATCATCAAATTAAGTCATCATTATGACACCTGTTTTCATGTTACATCTAGGCATATCACCGCAGTAAATCATATGAATGACAATTATTAAAGTCACTGTAACTAACTCGGATTAGTTTGTATTCCCGCGAGTCTTGGAATGCAGGGTACATTTCGATGTACCGGTCCATCGCCTGTTGTGCATTCAGAACATCCACACACAAATGACAGATTGCGGCCCGGAAGAAGTACTCCTTAGCACTATACTTGAGAAGACTACTCTCAAGTGATGACGCAGCAACATCTTCATAAACTTTGATCGCCTTCACATAATCTTCTAATTGGGCAGCGTGTTGGGCCACTTTGAGTAGCGCCTTGTTCGCTGCCGCATTGGATTCTTCACCCTTAAAGTAATCTGCAGCTTGTTCATAATGATGAATGGCCTTCTCCAGTTCACCATCTGCCTCTAATGTTTCTGCTATTGTCTGATGATGCTTTGCAGCCAACGAAAATCTTCCCATTTCCAAATATTGCTCGATAGCCTTTTCTAGGCACGAGACGGTCTCTGAAAGAAACAAAATCACCCCCAATAAGCTTCCTTACTGCATCATTCCATGAAGATTTAATAACAATTCATGACTGCATACCTTTGGTGTCTGACTTTTTATAGCACGTTGCCGCATCACAATATGCAGTTGCAGCATCATGACGACTCCCATTCTTCAGATGCAATTCTCCAGCCTTGACAAAAGCTTCACCCGCCTGTCCCCATTTCTTGGACATTTTAAACATATTTGCAGCTCTTTGGTAACATTCTATGGCCTCGTCCACCTTATTGCCTCCTCCGCTATTAAATAATAAAAAAAACAAATAGTCATTAAAAATTCATAAACCCTCTCATCTCTACCCTCCGATTTCCACTACTTCTTCGACCTTGAGAAACCCTCTCAACCACCTTCATCAAAGGACACACCTATGCACCAATCCTTCAATGCCCTACTTAACAATATACATACATCAATTTAATTCGCACAAATTCCAACCTTTATAATCACCTGTCAATCTCACATCTGTTACACTGTCATCCTTATTAACTTCCTAATAATATGCATTGTCACCCCCATTCATTGTCACTGATTCCCTATAAATCTGTTCCACAGAAGAGCACACCACCACTGACGACAGCGTGTAACATAGCCACACTAAACTAACTAACTATAAATCTCAAATGTCTAATTTAATTATAAAATGTATTTTAACTAACCCAAATACGGACGATAGGAACCCTTTGGATGATGTCAACTTCTTCTCCGCCTCTGCCATCAACTCCATTGCCTTCTTCTCACTGTCTCCCATGATGATGGCTCAAACTTAAATAATAATAATAATTCTTCCAAATCCGAACGATCAACTGTAGTCAACCTTCTCGAGAGATTATATTTTGATGAATTTTTTTCGAAAGGATGACGATATGATGAGACACTTCACTTTCTCCACTGCTGCAATAAGATGAGAAGACTGCGTTGTAGGACGTGCAATTCGTTCGTAGGGAAAGTCCTGGTTTTGGCTCATTTATTGACGCCCAAGGAGCCACGAGGGTAGTGCTGGCCTGTCGTCTCTTCTTATGAAACACTTGTGTCCTGTATGTAACTTGAATGCTATGCTTCTGCCAATCGATAAACACGGAGATGAGGAGGCCAGCAGGAGCAAGAAAATCTAGAAATTTAAGTGGGAAGTTTGAAGCCCAATTTTTACGTCCGCCGTCCGTTGTTCAGTTGTGAGAAGTTGATGAAAATTTAATAATTTTGAGCTCCCGTGATAATTAAAATATTGCCAAAGTGTCGACGTCAAAAAGGCTCAGAATGGAGGTGGATGTCCCAATGGAGAATAAGGCCAGCAGCGTTATGGCTGCGGCTGGAACGGTGGGAAGTGTCACCGTTTCACTCCATCCCCTGGTCATCATGAACATCTCCGAACACTGGACTCGGATTAGAGCTCAGGAGGGTAAACCGCAACAAGGTAAATTGATTGAAGATAGAAGTGTGATTTAATAGCTGGAAACATAGTTATGATGAGACATGGATTTAATGTACGGTTTGGTTTGAACAGTACAGATGAACTTGATTTTGTTATGATGTTGCAGTTGTGGGAGCTCTGATCGGCCAGCATAAAGGAAGACACCTTGAAATTATGAATTCGTTTGAATTGGCATTCCAGGTGATTGATGACTTGATTGTCATTGACAGAGACTACTATCGTATTAAGGAGGAACAATGTAAGGAAGGCTATTTAGATATATGAAGAAGGAAGAGAGGGGGAGAAGAGATGAAATTGCTGACATGTGTCTTTTTTGCAGTTAAACAAGTTTTCAGTGAGATGGACTTCCTGGGATGGTACACTACGGGGGATCAACCAACAGCGGCGGATATTCATGTGCAGAAACAGATTTGTGAAATTAATGAAAGTCCGGTCTTTCTAAAGTTGAATCCAGTGGCTAGAAATTCGGACCTGCCGGTTAGTGTATTCGAGTCCGTGATTGACTTGGTTAATGGAGAAACCAAGATGCTCTTTGTCCAGTTGCCTTATGTACTTGCAACAGAAGAAGCGGAGCGTATAGGTGTGGATCATGTGGCTCGAGTATCAACTTCAGATTCGCTGGAGAATTCTTTGGGTAGTCAAACATACTAACTTTTGTATTTTTCTTAAGCGGTATGGCTTTGAAGTTATGGTAACAATGGGAAAATTGTTTTTGTTTTACAGTTGCAGAACATTTAACTGCCCAGCACTCTGCTATTAAAATGCTACATAGCCGCGTCCAACTTATATTAGAGTATGTGAAGGCAGTTCAGCGTAATGAAGTGCCAGTATGTCATGACGCCCTAAGACTTGCATACTCCTTGTGTCATCGTCTTCCTGTAATTCAGCCTGAACGATTCCAGCCTGATTTTTATGAAGTGAGTCTAGTTTTTTTCACCAAAGTCTCAAATTATGCTGAAACATTTTCTAACCACATGACGTTCAATTTTTTGTTAGCAATGCAACGATGTCAGTCTAATTACATACCTGGGAATGATCACTAAAGGATGTGAAGAAGCTCATCAGTTTATTTCTCGGTTTCATATGCTACACGAGAAGCACGCTGTATCTCGTCGTATGAGGGGTCTTTTTTACTAGCTCTGCAACTCCATGCTAATCTCTTCGGATTTACTCTTTTGTGAACTAATAATAATTATTATTATGTATTTGTAATTATTATGCCTGCATTCGTTAGACTCAGGCAGTTTAATGTGTTGGTGACTGTAATGTAATATAATATCATATGGTAAAATATTATCTCGGTCTCTCCATTCAGCAACGTAGATTTTTTTCTTGAAATCTAACTAGATGATAAAAGCCTGTTTTTCCAAATTAATTTCCCCCTCTAAACAAATCAGTTTAGTTCATGTGTTCCAAAAATAATTATTAATGAATCAAATTTTGTATGAATACTCTAAAGCTGTATCCTCCCCATTTCTCAATTATCATCTTTGCTGTTCAGGAATTGTTGATTCTCCGTAATGTATCCAATCATTTAGTGTCTACAAGCGCAGTACAATTATTTTAGTCGTCGTGAAATCAACTGAATTATTATTGCTGTCACTTTGAAAAGCGGAAAAAATCTTCTTTATTTGGCGTATTGTACACTGCTCATGAGTAGTCGGTCCGTACCTCTTCTATATATCTCGTTCCATGTAAAGCTCAGTAATTTGTAGTTTCCACCTGTTCTTTGGTTCGAATAAACACTACTCCCAAGTTATTTAACTGCCGGTCTTTCATTCTACTATTGCTGTAAATCTGTAAACAAGCTCGTCACAATAAGGCAAAGTTTCAGGTTTAATTAAGCCTCTCCGCTGAAGATCAAACGTGAGTATGCTCTTGAAGTATAGGATTTGCACCTTTGATTGAAAGTACTGTATGATTCCTTTGAAGAGTAATCTTGCCCACACATTATCCTCCTATAGGAACCAAAGATGCAAAACATTTGTCATATTTGTATCTAAAGCATTCGGGGCTTGATTAACTGAAATTAAATATAAATTACATCCTTCAAGGGCTTCTTGTTCATTCGGACGCAATGAAATACAAAGGGAAATCGATGCGCACTGGCTCATGCTGAAGGCGGCAGAATGGAATTTTGAGTTAGAGCTAAACAGAAGCTCAACAAGGAGTGACATTGAGCCTGTTGTGGTGTACATTTGTATTTTTAAATGATATTATTTATCTTGATTTTTAGTTAAATTTTAATTCCTACAAAATAAAGTAATCCAGAGGATCTGTCAAGTATCCTCCTGATTTACAAAGTGAGACTGTTGCCATCATGAGAAAATAATAATAATAGTGTGATCATCCAACTTTTCCTCGTCAGTTATTGTTTTCCATTAAATGATGATTGGGAGTTGCTCATATTATTAGTTATTATTAATGTAGTCATATCTGATTCAGCCCATGATTATTATCGTACAGCTAATACAGTTATTCCTGAGTTGTTCAACAGCCCGGTCATCCACCTCGATTAAAATGTGCGTGTAAAATGTGATATGGTGAACCCAATCAGTGATTTCCATTGATTTTGATGATCGTTGTTTTTATAAAGAACTTTATGAAAGTATTTTGAGCTGGGATATTAATTTCTTGGTTCAAAGCCATAATAAAAAATACAAATGTTGGAATAAGTGGTTTGAAAGACGAAGAGGTGTTACCTGTGAGGGGTCGTTGCTGATTACGAAGTTTGTTTGGAGGCGGAAGTTGTAATTACAAGTGATGATTATAATGATGGTGATGATGGCGTGTAAATTAATCTAAAGTGTCGTTATGAGTGTTCCTCATCATCATCCTCAGATGTCCATGGAAAGTTTTGGTTTACCTGGTGTCCCAGGCCTGGTAGCAATTTCAAATATGGGATCAGTTACGGAAGTCCCTATTGCTGTCCCTACACCAAGTGAAGGCCCCGCTACGCCAACTTCCACTTTTTCTGATACTTCCGAAACGGACTTTCTGAGTCCAAGTGGTTTAGCCAATCAGGGTAAAAAATTTTGGACAGAATCATCAAGTTGGATTGTGTCTAGACTCGCTTATCAGTCCCATTCATCATCATCGGCTCATTCTTCCATGGATCGTTCCAATGCTTCAAATTCTAACAACGGAATGTGTAAGTCATGCCTTTCAGTTAATTTTCCAGCTTTGCATACATGCATCCTTCCGGATGACACATTCGTGCAAGCTTCAATCCGCTATTGCCTGTGGAAGCATAATATCATATGAATAATTGCATCTCACCATAACATTCTCGCGGTTTTTTTT